>CABHPR010139770.1:9587-43600 GCA_902168415.1 Peromyscus melanophrys | reverse complement strand
TTTTTTTGAAAATATACACATCAAGAGATTTTATCATGAATCTCGAGTCAAAACCTTGTAGCTGCTAGTACTAGATTGTTCATCCCATGCAAAGAGGACTTTTACCTGCTTCCTGTGTGAACTCTAAGAAAAAACTGAACTTTGAAAAAAAATGATCTATCCAACACATTTCAGACACAGAAGACGATAAATGGCAGCACGATGCTTTAAATGTCACCTTCTAAAAACATCTGAAAATGCTTCACTTCCTTGAAGGGGTTCATGGAAGGTGGGTGGGACTGAGAGCTGCATGGTTGTTAACTGGCCTTTCCTGAAGAAAGTTCACGGTACGCAGATAAAGCCACGGTTGTAGTTGAGTCTCAGAGGATCAACAACTCCAGCAGGGGATGAGAAAGAAGCCAAGGCCATCAGGGAAACACCAAGGAACCTAAAGACTGAGGCTTAGAGAAATCCCTCCAGGCAGCCACATGGTTTTACACTTAATTTTATTGATCAGGATTGAATTCATGACCATACCTGGCATCAGAGAAGTCTAGGAGACAGAGGCTTTTATTCTGAAGCAGAAGAAAGAAGAGGGGGCTGGAGAGATGGCTCAGAGGTTAAGAGCACTGGTTATTCTTCCAGAGGTCAAGTTCAATTCCCAGCAACCACATGGTGGCTCACAACCATCTATAAAGAGATCTGGTGCCCTCTTCTGGCCTGTAGGCTGAACACTGTATACATAATAAATAAATAAAATCTTTAAAAAAAAAAAAAAGAAGAAAGAAGAGGTAAACATTGAGGGGAAAATAGCAGACAGTCCCACGCAGAATGAAAGACACCGCCTCGTGATTAAAATCTCGACGAAGTGGATGGTTTCCCATGCATTATACAGTACTAAAATGACTATATAAAGAAATGTTACAAGCCATATGTATAATCACAGATAATGCAGCTAAATAAGTGAAGTGAATTCATTTTCTAGAACAACTTGATAAAGTTATTAGATTTTAATAGTCATTTTTGTATGTGTATTTGTATGTGTGTGTTTGTGTGTGTATGCACGTGTGCAAGTATGGTGTATGTGAGTATGTATGTACATGGCTATGGAAACTAGAGCAGGATATCAGATATCCTATGTTGTCTCCACATTATTCCTTTGAGACAGAGTCTCTTACCGAAGTTGGAGCTAGGCTGGAGGTCAGCAAGCTTCAGTGATCCTTCTCCCAATGACTTTTGCTCTTATACTCTGCTAAGGCTCCAAGTCTGTGGAGTAGCCATGCCCAGCTTTGCATGTGGATGCTGGGATCCAAACTCAGGTGCTCAAGCAAGCATTCTTACCCACAAAGCCATCTCTGTAGCATCTCCATAGTCTCTTTAAAGGCTATGAAAGATTTTGTAGAAAACAAATCAAAGATATGGGAGAATTTAATGATATAATTAAAAATGTTGACGATACAGATGCCCATATACATATTTTTCTCTTTTCTTTTTAATTTCTTTCTTTTTTTTTTCTTTTGGTTTTTTGAGACAGGGTTTCTCTGTATAGCTTTGGCGCCTTTCCTGGAAATCACTCTGTAGCCCAGGCTGGCCTCGAACTCACAGAGATCTGCCTGCCTCTGCCTCCTGAGTGCTGGGAGGCTTGCCTATATGCATATTTTTAGCTGCAAATAAAATTAATTACAATTATGTACTTGACCTCAAAGGAAATCTTTTTTAAAAAAGGTACGTTTTCCAATCATGATAAATGAATGTAAAAATTAAGATCTCTCTCCTCTAGTGTGTGATTCTGATCAAAATATATTACATATTTAGAAAATTTTCCAAAAGTAAATATAAATTATTTTTAAAAAATCTATGTACTTCTGAGTTAGGAAACAAGAAAGGAAGGGAGGTACTAAAAATGTCCTAAAATTCAAGTGGATGGATTCTTAATCATACTTGTCTTTTGAGTGGTTTGCTTACTTTTGACTTTAAGATCTAACGGTTCTCACAGAGTCCAAGAGTCTCTACAAGAAGGGAGAGAACAGGAGGCATGAGTGTCATTCCTTCAGTAGATTGGGTTGGGTGAGGATATTTTTTCCTCCTCATCAATGGTTTCTTTGTGTGGTTGTTTCAAAATGGAAATTGGTATGTGAAGACATGATGCTAATGTTTATGGAAGTCTGAAAAGAAATCTCTCACAATGCTCTGTTTCCGATTATGTAACAATAAAAAAATGTCCCAACGAGCAGTCATCAGCAAAGGACCTTGCTCTTGTAGCATGTTCAGGGAAGCTGAAATTTATGATGCCTTGTAGGTACTGACAAATACAAGGTCAGAGTTCTGCCTGCCTGCTGTGTTCTATGCAAGACTCTGTGGAACTGAGTTAGTTTTTCATGTCAAACTTCATTTTGTCAAAATATGGAAGTTATTATTGCCAAGGCCGAAAGCTCTGCCTGGTGACAGGAGCCTTTGCTCCCGGTCAGGTGTTGTTGCCGACTTTTCCCACCTGCTGGGGAAGCTGATTGGCTCATGCGGATGCTGGGGGCAACCAGAGGAGATGCACCATTATCATTATTTACCTTTAATGATCTTTAATGATCTGCTTAGGACACATTGAAATGTTGTTCATTTTTACATTTTAATTGTACTATCTGGAACATTTTCTGAGCCTGACTGAATGAAGATTATCATTTTCTTAGAAGTTTGGAATGAAAATCCAAGGGTGCTGACTCAGGCTTGTTCATCTCATAGATATATGAGGAAAGCTTGTTTTCAATGACTCTTTTGGAGAACTTTTAACTTGGACATTTTCTGAAAGTGAAATTTGTTTGCCATTAGGCTGAAAGGAGGAAAAGTTTAAATAAATGTCACAATTGAACAAAAATAAAAACCAAAAATATAAAAAAAATAAAAGGAGAGAGAAGAAAGGGGCAATGAAATGAATATAGGAAAAACAAGATATTCCTCTGCCTGTCAATTCTTTTAATTTACTTGAAGTAAATCTGGCTATAAGCCAGAAGATACATTTTTTCTCCAGATTTTTCCTTGAAGCTTTTCTTTGGGACTCCTTGGGCTGTAGAATGCTTGAGATTATATGTGAAAATAGCCATGTGATTAGTGTGCAAGAATCAGCTTCTTTTTCAGTGCTGGGGATTGGATCCAGGGCCTTGAACATGTTGGAGAAGTGCCTCACCGCTGAGCTATGTCCTCAGCCCCACAGTATGTTTGGTACAGCTTTGTTACCTGGCTTCGATGAGCATCTCAGTTATGCAAATCTTTCTGGGAGTGAGAAAACTGTGCACTGACTCCTATCTACAGGTGGAGAGACGGTGGTGGAGGAGAAATAGAATAAATCCCCCATCCAAAGACAGTTACTACTGGCATTTATTCATAACTTCCCTCCTCTTCTACAGACAGCTTCAACAGGCATAGGAGGAAACACCACTATGCTTAGGGCCCTTTTTAAATACACACCTGCTTTTTTTCTTTTCCTAAAATTAAAAAGAGAAAAATGTGCTTTCTATAACAGGAGAAGTTATGGACCTTCTAGTCTATCCTTTCTTTTAAAAGACAACAACCAGCTGTCAGGGCTCTCTTTCTGATGGTGTTTCACGGAACTGTTGGTAATACTGCTTTGGAATTGTTGTGGATAACTGTGTTTTCTTTCCAGTCCTGTGCTCACTCTTCTGTGATGGCCAAAGAGGAAACTTGAGCTGAGTGCTGTGAACCTCACTCTGACTTTCTGTTCTCATGCTATCTATGGATGCATGGCACATTGGGGTCAACTTCCATATCTTTGCAGCTTAAAACCCAGTTGAAGCTCCAGTGTGATTTCTGGGGCTTTTCATTCTCCATTTATGAATTTGGAATGAAAAGCAGAACTTTTAGACAAAATCTCTCTTGTATATTTTCTATTTACTAATTGATAAGCTTGGTCTGCCACGGTGTACTTATCAACCATGTGGCCTGAAAACGAAAATCGTGCCATCTTTAAGATCTGAGAAAATGTGTGTGCTTCTTAGTTTGGGCTGCTAAGCTCAAGTTATAAACTGGCTGACTTATAAGCAACAGATATTTATATTTATCTCTCCCAGGTCTGTAAGGAGGAAGCCAAAGATCAGATGCCAGCATGGTAGAGTTCCAGTGAGAGTCCTCTTCAGAACTATAGGCTGCTACCTCTCTCGTGGTGAAAGCCAGAGAATGGGAGGCATCTTAGCCTCTGACTTTTATGACAGCACCAATTCACCCCTAAGGGGTCTACCTTAAATGCCCTGTCTTGGAACGCCACTATACTGGGGGTGGGATTATGACATACAAATTTCAGGGGCACAAACATTCAGTATATAACAGTGAATGTGCAAAATCAGGAACACACTTGAATTTCTTGAGGGTTACTTATCTATTTACTGCCCACTGTAAAACTTGGAAAAATTACAGACACACGGAAGCACAGCAGGATCTAGAAGCACAGTATTTAAACAGTATTTTTCCTCAATGCTTTAGAAAGGAAATTTGAACTTAATGTACGATTTTACTGCTTTTCTTTCGTTTTGGTTTTGGTTTTTTCGAGACAGAGTTTCTCTGTGTAGCTTTGCGCCTTTCCTGGATCTCGTTCTGTAGACCAGGCTGGCCTTGAACTGATTTTACTGCTTTTAATTAAATTGTACTTAATTCACTTAAATTACAAAAATTGAGTGGTTTCCAGTCATAAAGTTGGGGTTAGTTCTCTTATTCAGGAAGGAAGCCTTGGAAAATGCATATAAACTCACTGAGGACACTGTTTATTTGGTGTTGCTACCATGGGATCATTCTGGGACACCTCTCATAGAAACCTGGGACTTGTCTCTCTGTAGAGTCTTATTTGGGCTGTAAGTCATCTGAGTCATTGAAGGAATCCTTGGTCAGCACAGGCTCACAGGTTCTGGTAGGTCACTAAGGATGCCTTCACTTAAGTGAGTGGTGCACATCCTTACTGCTGTTACCCTAGAGACGGGGAATGAGATAATTTGGAAAGCAAAATACACTTATCACTGAAGTAGAGAGTGCAGAAAATGGAAAAGGAGCTATTGTTGGGGGTGTAAGCCCCTCGAGGAATGTGAGTGGCCAGGTCCCTCCTCTGAGGACCTTCAACCACCAGGCTTCACCCACTCAAATTGCCTTACAGAGTTAAAAAGCCCAAGCTCAGGACTTGACATCTCACCAATCCCTGAGTTTACTTCAAGTTCTGGACTTGAAATCCACCGATCCCCACCCTAGAAAGCCCCCCCCCCCCAGAAAAGCTATATAAACCCCGGTCTTCTGCTCAGTTCTCTGCTGCTTCTCACCCGAGCAGAGGCAGCCACCCTCCTGGGGTTTTTCCTTCCCAGTGAGTCTGCTGTGTGAGGTGTGTTATAGGTGTGACTTTGTGGCGTTCCTTGTCTCCCCACCGCAGGAAAGCTTTCCATCCGAGCACTTACGTGGGGGAGGGGGGCATGGTATAACTATCAGAACCCATTTGAACCTAGCATTCCTTGGTTACCAGGGCACAGACAGGGGTCATGGATCTGTGAAAAGGCTACTGACAAAATCTTTGTACTTGGGAGTCCGGGAAGGAGGTGAGCTTGGCCAAGCTGTGACCCATGGTGGAGGGTCATTCTTTAGGGGCTGTGTTAGCGCTTGTCTAGCATCTCCTCCTCTCAGACTGTAAGAAAGACTGAATGACAGTAAGAAACAAGGGGAGGTCCAGCGGTTAGCTCTGGGTGTGGCACAACCTCCTTCAATGACTTCTGTCTCCTGTGTTCTCAAATGATTCAAGCAGTAGTAGGGAAGGTCTCAAGAGAGAGAGAGATAATGAGGTCCCTGCATATTTGGCAGTTAGTTTTTCTAACATTAATTGGAAAAATTAAAGAGACAAAAGAGAGTTTGTATCTCAGGGTTGTAGGGCAGATGTAGTGATTTCACTCACCAGTGTGTGTTCGGGGCTTTTCAAGTAACCTGTTTATTATCTTTGAAAGTCCTACAAAAATCTCCCCAAACATTGTGGCCAAGAGATCCCTATATCACACGATTTAGTTGACTACTGCATTCTGTGTTTTATTGAGGCGCACCAGGCAAAGAGCCGCTCATAGAGTATTCTCATAAATTATGAAATCCTTTTCTTCCACTGGCAAGTGTCGCATGTTACATTCACATATAAAGCGAACAACGACTCCATATTTCATAGGAATTATTTGTGATGCTGCATCAAAGGTGAAGTCACTTTGTGATGGAAGGCTGATGAATGCTGAATGTGAAGCTATTGAGAATAAGACTATAGTTTCAGGAAAAAACATGTTCAGGATTTTCCTTCTTAAATTTACTTTCCATTTCAGGAAATAAATGTTAAACATTATCTTTTCCCCCACTTGTTTCAGGCTTTTTCTAGCAGAAATATGCATAGATAGAGCTAAGCCATACAACCACGGAGTTTTAAGGAAGCCTGGAGTGCCAGATGCAGGTTTGGGTATAGACCAACAACACCAGGAGAGCACTGTGTGCTCACAGCACAGAGGTAGGTGGCAGAGTGGGTGTGCTGGAGTCCTGAGAAGTGCAGGTGCTGGCACTGGCTTTGGCATCAAGTGAGGCTGTTGACCTTCTATCTCTCTTCACTGCTCCATTCGACAGCAACACAAACAGAAACTCCAGGGTTTTCCCCAGCTCTCACCCAGGACAGTCTGTCTGCAGCAGCGCTTGAACAATTGCAGTAGATAGTACTATTTTTTCCTGCCCAGGTGCTCAGGAAGTGTCATCTCTCCACCTAACCCTGTGCAAAGAGAACATTCCAGAAGGACAGGGTCACTGGTTCACTCCATCACCCAGTTCTTCCTCAAGGAACCCCGTGAGGCAACCCAAACCTTGTTGCTACTCAGTGCACATTATACAGATAATTCTTCTTCCCTCACAGCTCCCTTAACAATGAGCAGTTAACTCATAGTCTAGCTGAAGCCACAGAATCACTGCTAGTGGTGTCCCCATCTTTCCTTTTCCCTGCGCCAGCTCACTGAATACTCAGGTTTAGGAGCCCTACAAGCTGGCCAGGGCTCTCCAAATACAATATTTCTTTCTTTTGCAATTCACTAAGGAAGGGGAGGGGAAAAGGAGAGGAGAAAAGAGGAAAGGAGAGAGAGAGAGAGAGAGAGAGAGAGAGAGAGAGAGAGAGAGAGAGAGAGTTGTGAATGCAAACAGCGCCCTCTTCAGGACACTTAGATTACCGAGAAGCACCTGAGACAGAGGTGTTCATGTTTTTTTTTTTTGTTTGTTTTTTGTTTTTGTTTTTGTTTTTGTTTTTCGAGACAGGATTTCTCTGTGTAGCTTTGCGCCTTTCCTGGATCTCGCTCTGTAGACCAGGCTGGCCTCGAACTCACAAAGATCTGCCTGCCTCTGCCTCCCGAGTGCTGGGATTAAAGGCGTGCGCTTTTTCTTAGAAAATTTTTTAGAATCTTACTGATTCCATAAGGATTTTCCCCAAGGTGCATCAATTGAATAAACTTAAACAAATAAGAGAAACACTGCTGTGGGATGGTCTGTATGTCAAATTACTCTGATTGGTCAATAAATAAAACACTGATTGGCCAGTGGCTAGGCAGGAAGTATAGGCGGGACTAACAGAGAGGAGAAAAGAGCAGGAAGGTGGAAGGAGACACTGCCAGCCACCACCATGACAAACAGCATGTGAAGATGCCGGTAAGCCACAAGCCACGTGGCAAGGTATAGATTTATAGAAATGGATTAATTTAAGATATAAGAACAGTTAGCAAGAAGCCTGCCATGGCCATACAGTTTGTAAGCAATATAAGTCTCTGTGTTTACTTGGTTGGGTCTGAGCAGCTGTGGGACTGGCAGATGAGAGAGATTTGTCCTGATTGTGGGCCAGGCAGAGAAACTCTAGCTACAAATGGCGCCCAACGAGTTGGCAAGAGTTTCCACCTAAAACCTGAGAAAAGATTCTAAAATGGAGCTAAAAACAGCTTCCAAATTATCTCTCTCAAATGAGCGGCAGCTTGCCGGTTTGAGCTACTTGTAGGTTCCTGGTGTGTGCGCTCGACCTGCAGTATGGCGGGAATGAGGCTTCTGCAAGTGGCACATTAAGCTGCATGGTGGATTTAGCCTTTGCTAGTACAAAACAAAAAAAGAGGTTTCTGGGCTACACGCTGCTTGGATAAAAGCATAGACCCATGATAGCTCCCAGAGCTAGCGGTAAACATATCACTGCCATGAAGCTTCCCATGTTGGGAAGCTGAGGTGGGTGGAGCCAGCAGCCACAGCACCATTTCAGTCTTAGAATGCTGCAGTTTAAAGTAATAGGTTCACAATAAGACAGATTCAGATGGAACAAGACTTTAAATGTTTTAAAATGTGTGTAAAAATGTACGTAGGCTTCAAAGAGAGAGAAAAAGAAATATATACAGTTATATAAAGAAATAGATAGTTTTGAAAAATAAAGTCTTTAAAGAAACAGTAAAGGTAGTATAAAATATAAGCCACGTAAAGATGGATATCACACAGAGAATCTGCATTGTGTTGTCTTTGGGATTCTTAACTGCAGAGAGATATTTGATTGCAAAGGAAGCTGAGTTAAACCAATATGTATATTTTAAAGATACCTTGACTTCAAAATTTGGATGTAAGGATATGTTGCTTTGGAAAGGAGGCTCTGATTTTGTTTCCACAGAAATCCAGAGGCTATGGGTTTGTTCCAGATTAAGATACATCAGGTTTGACCAGCCAAGACCACCTGAAAGGTCTCTGATGACACCATGGCCCAGATGATCCAACATCCAGAACCGTTTCAAGGCAACTGGCTCAGACGATACACCCTCACGGATTACTCCATAATTCTAAAATTTTCTTTGTATCCCCATAAGATACAGCGCCCCCCTCCAGCAGGAAGTAGTAAGAGAATCTATGCCCAAATTCCCAAATATACCAAACTGGCTTTGGAGATGTGTAAAAGTTAAAGCCTTCCTCTTAAAAAAAAAATAAAAGAAAGGGGAAGTGCTGTGGGATGGTCTGTATGTCAAATTACTCTGATTGGTCAATAAATAAAACACTGATTGGCCAGTGGCTAGGCAGGAAGTATAGGCGGGACTAACAGAGAGGAGAAAAGAGCAGGAAGGTGGAAGGAGACACTGCCAGACGCTGCCATGACAAACAGCATGTGAAGATGCCGGTAAGCCACAAGCCACGTGGCAAGGTATAGATTTATAGAAATGGATTAATTTAAGATATAAGAACAGGTAGCAAGAAGCCTGCCATGGCCATACAGTTTGTAAGCAATATAAGTCTCTGTGTTTACTTGGTTGGGTCTGAGCGGCTGTGGGACTGGCAGGTGAGAGAGATTTGTCCTGACTGTGGGCCAGGCAGAAAAACTCTAGCTACAAAACACACTGACTGATACATTTAAAAAGTGTTTTCTGGGCTTTAAGCATCTGAGGTGTAAGTCTCATAAGTACATCCATTTCTCCATTTCTCTCTATGTATCAGCTTCCTCCACTTGGACCGGATGCCACCACAAGGCAGTGGACATGGTTGCAAACATTTCCTGACTGGGGTTAATCTCACAGTATAATCACCAAAGAAACACTCAAGCTTCCTCTTCCTAGTTTTAAATTTTAAAATTCTGGGATAAAGCATTGATTACCTCCATCCGAGTGCAGCTCATCACATCCATATCACATTCTTAGAATTTATCCTTTCTTCAAATCAGAACTTGAATCCTTTAGTCATGCTCAGATGAGTTGCAAGCCTTGACTTGAAAAAAAAAAGTAGATGTCCACCCTCTGGACTGTTGTGCGAATGGCATGGAAGGGTGTTTCTTGAAGACTTCCTTAAACACAAGTGGTGGCTTCTGATGAACTGGGTTATTTATGAGTCACATTGCCCTCCTGTAGGAAGTATAACTTCTGTGCCATGCTGAGTGCTAGAGTCAGCTTCTTCACTTTCTCAACTTTCACACAAGAATGTGGGAGAAAGTGCAGAATAAGATGATAACCACTGATGTGTATTTAGCTCTATTGCAGACTAAGCATTATGTCAAATGATTGCGGAATCACATTGTATCATTTCAGCGTCTAACTTTGCAGAAGAGGAGCTGGGGCCATCAGAGTTGCACAAATGCTTAAGATCACACAGCTAGTTGGTAGTGACAGATTGGATTCACCCTCTACCCGCTTATTGGGCTAACACTCACTGACATGTTTTCCTGTGTGTATCTAGCAATGTTTGTTAGGATTTGGAGCACATGGGGGAACAGGCAGGATTTTTCTCTCATGCTCATTGCAGTCAATGTTAGTTTTCTACATATAATTTTTCTACATTTTAAATCCTAAACTCAGTTCTCTACTGTCTCAGGCAAGTTCCCACAGAAATACCATTTCCTACTTGAACTCTGTAACAGATAAGATAGAACTAATTTTCCCTTTTAAAACCACTTGGGAAAATGAAAGACATTTGCAGAAATCAAAGGCATCACAGTCAAAATCAGCTACTGTGCACACGTCAAATATCAGATAGGTAAGAATGGAAAATAATATTCAGTAATTTCACACGATCTAATCTTGATCTTGATGAAGTTGTAAGGTGGTTATAAAGTTTAACATTACACATAGACCGAAAGGCGACAGTGCAGGGCAGCACAGCATTGGTTTATAATTTTTAGGAGTAGACTATGAATATTCACAAAAGAAGGGATTGTGAAAGGCTGTAGCAGCTCGGTGTGGTTTCTCTGGATGAACTGAACATGAAGAATATGTAACAGGAGGGTTGAGAAGGAGTTAAAGGTTATTTTAGAAAGCACAGGGGGATACAAGAGAGAGTGAAATGCTTTGGAGAAAGTCTGAAGAATGATGGACCAGAAAGCATAGGATGGAAAATCACTTGTTGGAATCAGGATGGATTAGCAAGCTGAGGCATTGATTCTGGAGGACACTCAAAGTCAGGCAGAGTCACATTCGTGAATAGTCAGGAGCTGCTGTGGGATATGGAACGGTATTGTCTTAGTTCTTTTTCTTGTTGCTGGGACACAATACTCTGACAAATGCAACTTAAGGGAGAAAGGGCTTATTGTGGCTCATTGTCCCAGCACAAAAATCCATCATGGCTGGAAGTCAGAGTGGCAAGAGCTTGAAGCAGCTGGTCATACCACACCCACAAACAAGAAGCAGAGAATATGAATGCATGCTGCTCCTCAGCTCCCATTTTTCATGTGTGTAGTCCAGGATCCGAGCCAGGCAATGGTACTACTCACAGTGATTAAATCTCCCCACTTCAATAAACACAATAAAGTTAATCCCGCTCAGGCCCGTCTCCCAAGTGATTCTAGATTCTGCCAAGTTGGCAACACAAACCATCATATGCACCTATGTGTATGAGTGTGTCTCTCTGTGTGGGGGTATTTGCACATACATATGGGGGCCTGGGGGAGGCCAGATTCCCTGGAGCTGGAGTTATAGGCAGCTGTGAACACCCAACTTGAGTTCTGGGAACTGACCTGGGGTCCTCTGCAAGAGCAGCAAGTACTCTTAACTGTTGAGCCCTCTCTCAGACCCACTAAAAAGATATATTAAAAGAAAGTGTGTCAGTAGTTCAGAGGGCTGCTAGGAATTGGGGTGAGGGATGGAAAAGGGCAACACAGAGATTTTGCTAACAGAGAGTAGCTATCAGGGGTCTTCAAAGGACAAGTAGGAATTGGTGCCATGCTGTGAACTCTAACAGGAGTGTGGCATTGTTTACAGGAAAGTTGGAAAGTTTGCAAGTATTTGCATATGCAAGATGTTTTAAAATAGAAAAGATAGTGAGGCATTAAGTGAAATTGCCCTGGTGAGAGTTGGAGGTAGAAGACAGAATCACAGACAAAGAGAAAGTGAGAACGCAGAGAAACTCAGCAAACAGCTAGCTATTCTTACACACCCCTTGTTCAGACACTTTGCAGTAAGAGTGTGCTTTTCTCAGTCAGTCTGGGAGCAGAGTTTCTTTGTGTAGCTGTCCTGGCTGTCCTCAAACTCACTCTGTAGACCAGGCTGGCCTCAAACTCAGAGATCCACCCGCCTCTGCCTCCCAAGTGTTGAGATTAAAGGCCTGTGCCACCATGCCCAAGTCTACTTCCTGAATCTTAATGAGCTTCCAGCCAAGATGGATTGCTTTATCTCAGAGGAAAATGCTATGCTGCACGAGCTCTTTAGCTATTGCTGTGCCAGAGACAGACCTGATTGCTGACGTCACAGAGCACGATGTCTTTAGAGAAGGTGACATTAACTTTCAGTGTTTTCCATTGAGTGTAGTGGGTATTGTTAGAGGAGATATACAGGTACTGAGAGAGGTTTCACAGGCAGGGACCCAAAGGAGATGTACTGATGAGCTCACTTTGAGTGCCTTCAGCTTGCAGTGCTGTTGGGTCTGTGCTGAAGGGCTCTCACTGGAGGTGTACACTTATCATTTATCAGAGCAGTTCAGTGGTACTTGAGATTGGGGAATCAATAGGATTCTCCAGAACTTACATTTAACCTTGAAAAAGCATTAGGAACCCCAGAACTCAAGACATTGGTAGAGAAGGTGCTGTAGCCTTCAATGGAGAGAGGAAGTAGGAGTTGATGGAAAGGAAGAGGGGAGGATACCCCCATAACTATTGATTCGACAACTGAATTCTCTTGTATTCCCTAAGTAGTCAGAATAGGCTTTTGTATCTAGGATACAAGGATGCATTTAGTAAGATCATTTCAAGTAAGATGCGAGTTCATGCTGACATGTTTAGGCTCTTGTTATACCCACAGAAGTATGAGACCCTTCCACAAAGGTATAGAATAGAATTTGCTTCATGAAGACTTCTTTGCTTGCAGGGTATGTTTCTATGAAGTTGCTATTCAAAGCCAGAATGTGCCAGATGGCTATGAAGAGAGGTCTAACATACTTCACAGAATTTGAAACTCTTGACATAAATTAATCAGCTTTTCTTTCCTTCATGGCCAAATTCAGACTATTAAAAAGTAATTAAGAATGTTCTGAAGCATATACTTCATTAGAGTTCTTCTAACAGAATATTTGAATGTTAGGATGATAAAATTAAATAAATAACAGCCAGCTACCTTTCTGTCCAAACCAGTTGGATATGGAATAAGGATTTCATAGCTAAAGTATAAGAAATTGATCATCCAAATTGATGATAGAATACCCCTCAATATGGCATTTTTACCATATTAGGTATCAAATTAGGCTTATTATTCCTAAAGGTAATACATCTCACAGAAATTGGGAGTGAGGCTGTGTCCAAGTTTTATTAAAGTCCTTACTGAGAAAACCAGTAATAAATAATACTGATTCCACAAGGGCTTACAGGAAAAGCATGTAAATGAGTTGACTGCAAATTAAGATATTGTGTCCATGAGGTAATTTGAATAAAGAGGCCCCTATATGCTCATTACATATTTGAATGCTTGGTCCCTAGTTGGAACTGTTTGGGAAGGATTAGAAGGTGTGGTCTTGTTGGAGGAGGTATGTCACTGGGGGTAGGCTTTGAGGTCTAAAATATCCATACCAGGTCCAGTCTTGTTTTCTCTGTCCTCAACTTGCTGAGGAGATGTGAGCTCTCGGCTGTTATTCCAATGCCATGCCTGCCTGCTTGCTGCCATGTTCCCTGCCATGCTGGTCATGGACTCACCCACTGAAAGCAAGACCCTGATTGAATGCTTTTTTTTGTGTGAGTTGCCTTGATCATGACCCAGCAATCAAATAGCAACTAAGACAGTCCACATTACAATCTGGGATTAACTATTGTTTCTGTTTTGTAGGTTAACTTCCAGCTCACAGAAATGCAAAGCCGCTGAACTTTTCCCTCAGTAACAGATTGCGAAGTAAATGAGCTTCGACAAACAAGTGCATTTCCCAGGAGTGTCAGAATATTGCTTAGTTGAAAATGCTCTCCCGTGCTCCCCCTGCCCCTCCCACAAAGCTAGCTACATTGTCTCTTTTCTTTCTTCCCACATTCCATAACTTTTTCTTTCACAGGGCTATTAATAAATGACCATGTCATTTCACACTGCCCTTCCTAAGGAGAGATGCGTTCTTCCTTAGTTTTGAAATTCATCAGCAGCTCTCTGTCCAAGTCAGAGTCAGAATGCCGAGGGGGCTTCAGGAAATTTATTACGTTTATTGAAACAAGTTTTTTTTTTTTCTTTTTCTTTTGTTAAATCTCCCGTTAATCTTTCTCAAACATCACTTCATGAAGACTGGCTGAGAATTTATTGGCAATGCTTAGTGTAGTCAAACAGTGGTCCTCCTGCTGTTCAAAGCTCATCTATTTCAAGGGAATGCGTTTCCAGGCCTTGTACTTTCTTCTGCAACCTTTCTTCAAAACGGCCTAAGAGCTTGATTATGGTTTTCATTTCCCTGCCCTCGTTTCCCGGCTGCCTTTGTCCAGTTTGTACAAAAAGGATAACTTACAACAGTGCCTTCTACTTGAAAGATTCAGGGAAGCCACTCTTCTTCCCACCCACCAGAAACTATACCAGCAAAAGACCAGTAAGACAAAAAAACAAGACAAAACAAACAAAAACCTCAAGCAAGCAAACAAACAAACAATAGACAAACAAAAACAAATAAAGCAAAATGAGATGAAAAGTCTACAAAAAAATTGAGTTCATTTTGTTTGTTGTCTACTGCTGGGCATGGAACATACCTTTAAATGTGGATAATATGCTCAACGAGACTTCATTGGGGGAAACAAATTTTTCTTTTGCAGGGGATATCAATTGCAGATAGCTTCGTGTTTAGGGGTGGGAGCCCTTGCCTACTTCTCCCTCTCAGTGCTTGGACCATGTCTGGCTGGAAACTGTGTAGCCATCTGTATGATGACTGTCTCTGTGAGTTCATATATGCATCAGTCTTGTTGTATCTGGAAGACACAATTACCTTGAAGTCATCCATCCCCTATGGCTCTTATTATATTTCTGCCTCCATTTCTTTATAGTTGTCTGAGTCCTGAGGGGAGGGGTTTGATTAAGATATCCCATTTAAGACTGAGTTCCCAAATCTCTCACTCTCTGCACATTGTCCATTTGTGGGCCTCTGTGTTAGCCCATCTACTGCATGAAGAAGCTTCTTTGATGATGGCTAAGCGAAGCATTGATAGATGGGTATGGTAGAATGCCATTAGGAAAGTCATGGCTATGTCCCTTTAGCAGAACACTAGTATCTGGTGTTCCCCTAGCCCAGGGCCTAGCCGGTCTCAGGTTCTTGGCCACTCTAACATTGTCAGGTATGACTTCCCTCTCATGGAGTGGGTCTTAAATCCAATCAGAGAGTGGTTGTTTACCCCACAATGTTTGTGCCACCGGCATACCTTGCAGGCAGGTCATCATTGTAGATGGCAGGCTTTGCAGCTGTGTTGGCGGTTACAGTTACCTTTATCCTCATGACACCTTCTAGTACCATGAACACTAGTCAGGGTGAAGACTTTGTTAGGCACCAGTTTGACTTCTCCATGTTCTAAGAGAAATGTACATGCTGTTTTCAGAAATAAGGTCTCATCATCAGTTTGTGTAGGGCAAACAATAGTCTTGGCAATAGCTTGAGTTGTTCATGGATTTCCAAGGGGGTTTTGCCCAGTACTCAACTAGATATAACCATTTTTGATGCTAGAAATTTCACTTGATGGCAAAAGACATTTAGTTGGGGCATTGTCTCTTCAATTATTTGGTTACTCCATTTAGATTTCTTTCATATATGTACATATTTTAAAAACTTCTTCAGTAGTGGGTTTCCACATGATGCCTCAAATGACCCTTAATGTTAGTTGTCCCTCCCCATATTTCATCTCTTAATTCTTTCTTGCATCCCTCTCTCCACTTAGTCTTCCTACTCCAGTCTATCCCCTGTCTCTCCATAACTATATGTTCTATTATCCTTTACTTGGGGACCCTCCCCTCACCCCTAGTCCCTTACTTAATACCTAGTGTCTGTGGTTGTATGTATTATACGTAAACATTGAAGGCTTAAAAGCTAATATCCACATATAAGAAAAAACATACATTATTTCATTATTCTGTTTTTTTAACAGCTGAATAATATTCCACTGTGTAAATACACATTTTCATTATCTACTCATCCATTGATGGACATCTAGGCTGTTTCCAGTTTCTGGCTATTGTGCTAGAATGCAATGAACATGGATGAGCAAGTGTCTCTATAGTAGGATGTAGAGTCCTTCCGGTATATACACAAGAGTTGTATAGCTGAATACTGGAGTGGATCTGTTCACAGCTTCCTGAAGAACTGCCACACTACTTTCCATAGTTTCTGTACAAATTTGCACTGTCATCGGCAATGAATAAGTGGTACCCTTTCCTCACATCTCACCAGCAAGAGCTTTCATTAGTTTCATTGACCTTGGCCATCCTGACAGGTGTAAAATGAAATCTCAGAGTAGTTTTGATTTGCATTTTTCTGATGACTAAGGATGTTGAACATTTCTTTAAGTGTTTCTCAGTCATTTATGTTTCATCTCTTGAGAACTCTGTTTAGTTCTGTACCTCATTTTAAAAATTGGGTTGTTTTCTAAATGTCCAGGTTTTTTTTGTCTTTATATATTTTAGATACCAACCCTGTATTGGATGTATAATTTGTAAAGATCTTTTCCCATTCTGTAGCCTGCCACTTTTCTTGAGTGATGGTGTCATTTGCCATACACAAATCTTTCAGTTTCATGAATTCCCGTTTATTAGTTGTTGGTCTTAGTGCCTGTGCTATTGGTGTCCTTTTCAGAAAGTTCTTTCCTGTGCCAATGAGTTTGAGTCTGTTCCCTGCATACACCTCGATCATGTTTAGGATATCTACTGTTATACTGAGGTCCTTTGTCCATTTGGAGTTGAGTTTTGTGCAGGGTTATAGATATGGATTTAATTCTTTTACATGCAGCTATTCATTTGGCCAGTGCCACTTGTTGAAGATTCTGTGCTCTCTAGTATGTATTATTTATTTATTTTTGTAAAAAATCAGGTGTCCATGGCCATGTGGATTTACATCTGGGTCTTAAATTAGATTCCATTGATCAACATGTCTGCTTTCAGGTGTGCTGTTAAGTTACCAATATGAGACCTCTCCAGTTTGTTATGTAGGCACCTATGCTGTGAACTTGCCTCTTAGAATTGTCTTGATTGTGTCCCATAGGTTTGTTGTGTTTTCAATTTGTTAATTTCTAAAAAGTTCAAAATTTCCTTCTTGATTTATGTCTTGATCTGTTTTTTATTCAGCAGGGAGCTGTTCAGTTTCCATGAGTTCATAAAATTTCTGCTATTGTTGATAACTAGCTTGGATCCATGATGGTTAGATAGGATGCAGGATATTACTTCAATTTTCTTGTATCTGTTGAGACTTGCTTTGTGTCCAAGTATGTGCTCAACTTTAGAGAAAATTCCATGAGCTGCCAAGAGGCAAGTATATTCTTTTGTGTTTGTGTAAATGTTCTATAAATGTCTGCTAGATCTATTTGATTTATGACATTATTTAACTCTAATATTTCTCTGTTTAGTTTTTGTATGGGTGACCTGTCTATTGATGATAGTGGGATATTGAAGTCATCCATTATCATTGTGTGAGGGTCAATATGTGATTTTATCTGTAATGTTTCTTTTATGAACATGGGTACTCTTGTGTTTAGTGCATAAATGTTAAGAATTGTAATATCTTTTGGTTGGATTTTTTTCTTTGATGAATATGTGGTGTCCTTTCCTATCTTTTCTGATTAGGTTTGAAGTATATTTTGTCAGATATTAAAGTGGCTATACTGGCTTGCTTCTTGGGTCTGTTTGCTTAAAATATTGTTTTTCCATCCTTTTACCTTAAGATGATGTCCATCCTTGATGGAAATGCATGTTTTCTGGATGCAGCAGAAGGCTGGGTCCTGTTTTCTAATGTAATCTGTTAGTCTATGTCTTTTTATTTGATTTACTGTTCTGGTAGTATTTATTCCTTGTGTTTTCTTAGGTGTGGTTAACATCTTCAACATGAAGTTTTCATTCCAGTGCCTTCTGTAAAGCTGGATTGGTAAACAAATACTGCTTAAATTTAGTTTTTATTGTGGAATGGTTTCCTTTCTCTGTCTATTGTGATAAATAGTTTTGTTATATTTCTATTGGTCTAGAAGTCTGGCTTGGCATCTATGGTCTCTTTTAGTTTATAAAACATCCAATCTGGTCCTTCTGGCTTTCAGAGTCTGCATTAAGAAGTCAGATGTTTGTCGAAATTCAGATGTCCATAGGTGTGTAGATTTACATCTGGGTCTTTTATTAGATTCCATTGATCCACCTGTCTGCTATTATGACGTACCATGTAGTTTTTCTTACTGTATCTCTGTAGCAGAGCTTGAAATCAGGAATGGTGATACTTCTGGAAGTTCTTTTATTGTATAGGATTATTTTAGCTACCCTGAATTTTTTGTTTTTCCATATGATGTTGAGTATTGTTCTTTCAAGTTCTGAAAAGAATTGTGTTGAGATTTTAAAGGGGATCGCACTGAATCTGTAGATTGCTTTTGGTAAAATGGTCATTTCTATTATGTTAGTCCTACCAGTCCATGAGCATGAGAGATCTTTCTATCTTCTGATATCTTCTTCAATTTCTTTCTTCAAAAACTTGAAATTCTTGTCATACACATCTTTCACTTGCTTGGTTAGAATTAACCCAAGATATTTTATATTATTTGAGGCTATTGTAAAGGGTGTGGATTCCCTGATTTCTTTCTCAGCCTATTTATCATTTGCCAAAGAAGCCAAAATTATACATTGGAAAAAAGAAAGCATCTTCAACAAGTGTTGCTGGTCTAATTGGATATCAGCATGTAGAAGAATGCAAATAGATCCATATCCTTCACCCTGCACAAAACTCAAGTCCAAGTGGATCAAAGACCTCAATATAAATTCAGGTACAGTGAACCTGATAGAAGAGAAGGTGGGAAATAATCTCAAATGCATTGGCACAGGAGACAACTTCCTGAACAGAATTCCAATAGCACAGGCACTAAGATAGACAATTAAAAAATGGGACCTCATCAAATTGAAAAGCCTCTCTTTGTAATGCAAAGGACACCATCAAAAGGACAAAACAACAGCGTACAGAATGGGAAGAGATCTTCACCAACTCCACATCTGACAGACGACTGATCTCCAAAATATATAAAGAACTCAAGAAGCTAGTTATCAACAAACCAAATAATCCAATTAAAAAATGGGGTATAGATCTAAACAGAGAAGTCTCAATAGAAGAATCTTAAATGGCTGAGAAACACTTGAGATGCTCAATTTTCTTAGCCACCAGGGATATGCAAATCAAAACAAGGCTGAGATTCCATTTACACCTGTCAGAATGACTAAGATAAAAATCACAAGCAACAGTTCATGTGGGAGAAGATGTGGAGCAAGGGGACATTTCTCCATTGCTGGTGTGAGTTCAAACCTTTACAGCCACTTTGGAAATCAGTGTTGTGGTTTCTCAGAAAACTGGGAATCAACTTACTACAAGATCTAGCTATACCACTCTTGGGCATATACCCAGAGGGTGCTCAGTCATACCACAAGGACACTTGCTCAACTATGTTCATAGAAGCTTTATTTGTAATGGCCAGAACCTGGAAACAACCTAGATGCCCCTCAACCAAAGAATGGATAAAGAAAATGTGGTACCTTTACACAGTGGAGTACTACTTAGTTGTCAAAAACAATGGCATCATGAAATTCACAGGCAAATGGATGGAACTAGACAAAAATCACCCTGAGTGATGTAACCCAGATCCAGAAACACACATGGCATGTACCCACTTGTAAGTGGATATTAGGAGTTAAGTATAGGATAGCCAACCTACAGTCCACAGCCCTAGAGAGGTTGGGATAACAAGGAGGGCCCAGAGAGGGATGCATGGATTTCTCTGGAAGGGAGAAATGGGGGGTATCTCCTGGGTGAACGGGGGATGGGGGAGGGGAGATGAAGAAATGGGAGCTTGAGGGAGTGGATTGGGAGGGCTGGGTGCTGGAGGCAGGTTGGAGGCAGGATGAAGGGGAAGAGTAATGAAAGAGATGTCTTTCATTCCTACTTGCTTTTGTTCATAATGTTTCTCACACAACAGAAAGCAAACTGTAACACCCTAATTTTCCTCAGTATCCCTACCATGTTTCTTCCTGACTTGGTGCTTCATCTAGAACTTCTGTGTTACCACAGCAACTTCTCTTCTGATATCTATCTGTTACTGTTCTAAATTCTGACTGTATTCTTATATTTTGTGACCTGTCTTAAAGTTTCAATGTGTGCTCAACTTTTTTTTCTTTTTTCTTTTTGGTGTGTGTATGTGATAATCCAGTGGTTATGTTGTAAGTGAAAAGAAATACTTGTTTCAGCCTTACTTGCTGGCTGGTTTTCTTCGTGTTTACCTTTATCACCCTTTGTTTTTTAGAATCATCCAAATAGCTGTTAATTATGGTGAGGATTTGTGAGTTGATTAAATAACAATTTTATGCACTTACAACAAAAATGACCAAGACCATTTCTAAATAGTTTATGTGTCACAGAATGATTCTGTCCTGATTTCTCCATACTTACTTACAAAAGCCTGCCCTTAAGTGTGGTTAAAATAACCAGTGAGACTCCATTGGAGAAAACTAAGTTTTCCTTTGAAGTGGGTATTAATTGGAGATGACTTCTTGATTAGGAGTGGGAACTTAGGTCCACTTTTCCCTCTCAATATTGGAAACCTGCCTGTTTGAACCTGTGCAGGCTGTGTTCATGTTGCCACAGTCTCTGTGAGTTAATGTGTAAGTCCTGTTGTGTGTTGTGGAACATTAGTTGAAGATGTGTTACATTCATTTATGCTGTGGAATATTTGTTTAATGATGCAAAGATGTGTTGCATTCTTTTATGTTGCATGTGTTTAACTCTGTGAAGCTGTGTTACTGTGCCTGTCTAAAACTCCTGATTGGTCTAATAAAGAACTGAACGGCCAATAACTAGGTAGGAGAAAGGATAGGCAGGCTGCCTGGTAGAAAGAATAAATAGAAGGAGAAAGAGAAAAGAAGGGATGCAAGAAAAGGAAGGGAGGAGGATGCAAGGGGCCAGCCACCCAGCCATACAGCCAGACATGGAATGAGAAGGAAAGAAAAGGTATACAGAAACAGAAAAAGGTAAAAGTCCAGAGGCAAAGGGTAGACAGGATAATTTAAGAAAAACTGGCTTAAAACAAGCCAAGCTAAGATTGGACATTTATAAGTAATAATAAGTCTTGTGTATTTATTTGCAAGTTGGGTGGTGGACCCTCAAAGAACAAAGAGTGAGGGAAAAAAACAACTACAGTTGTGCCTGGAAGACACTGTTTTCTTGGGGTGATCCATTCCCACTGGCTCTTACAATCATTCTGCCTCCTCTTCTGAATAGCTCCCTGAGCTTAGAGGGGAGGGGTTTGATGAAGATGTCTCATTTAGGAATGAGTATTCCAAATTCTCTTACTCGCTACACTGTCCAGTTATGGGTCTCTGTATTAGTTCCCATCTACTACTAAGAGTAAGCTTCTCTGATGATGGCTGAACCAGATTCTGACCTATGGGAATAGCAACATGTCATTGGGAGTCATTTTATTGCTATGCCTCTTTTCTGGTAGAATGCAGAGTACCTTCTAGGACCACAAACAATAGTCAATATGGGTGAAGGCTGTAGCTAGGTACCAACTTAGCTTCTCTATGTCAGTGTGATACTTAAGTGTTGTCTTCACAAAAAAAAAAAAATAGCCGGGCGGTGGTGGCGCACACCTTTAATCCCAGCACTCGGGAGGCAGAGCCAGGCGGATCTCTGTGAGTTCAAGGCCAGCCTGGGCTACCAAGTGAGTTCCAGGAAAGGCACAAAGCTACACAGAGAAACCCTGTCTTGAAAAACCAAAAAAAAAAAAAAAAAAAAAAGTGTTGTCTTCAGCAATAGGGACTTGCCATCAGTGTGTAGAGAGCAAACAATAGCCTTGGCAATAGTCTGAGATGTTTGGGGATTTCCATGAAAACACTTTGGCCAATGACTCAACTAGATGTAAACCACTCCTGCCTGGCACTGGAGGTTTCACTTGATGGTGAAGGATGTCTAGTTGGGACATTGTCTCTCCCATTATTTGCTGACTCCATTTAGATTTTTTTCATGTATGTATATATTTTAAGAAGCTTCTACAATAGTAAGTTTCCATACGACCTCCCAAATGGCCCGTAGTGTTAGTTGTTTCTCCCTGAATCCTTTTCCTTACTCACTTTTTCTATCCTTCTCTCCATTCAGTCTTCCTGCTCTAGTCTTCTGACTGTTTCTCCATAGAAGAAGACCCTCCCCTACCCACTAGTGCCTTACTCAATACCTAATCCCTGTGGTTATATGGATTGTAGCATGCCTATTGAATGCTTGAAATCTAGCATGTACATATAAGAAAAAACATAAAACATTTGTCTTTTTAGGTCTGTGTTACCTTATTCAGGATTTTTTTCCTAGCAAATTTCTTAATTCCATTTTTAACAGATGAATAACATTCCATTGTGTAAGTGGAATATTTTTATTCTTCTTTCTTTCCAATTTGTATCCCCTTAATCTCCTTATGCTGTCTTATTGCTCTGGCTAGAACTTCAAGTACTATATTGAATAAGTATGGGGAGAGCGGACAGCCTTGCCTTGTTCCTGATTTTAGTGGAATTGCTTTGAGTTTCTCTCCATTTAATTTGATGTTGGCTGTTGGCTTGCTGTAAATTGCCTTTATTATGTTGAGGTATGTTCCATGTATTCCTGATCGCTCCAAGACCTTTATCATGAAGGGGTGTTGGATTTTGTCAAATGCCTTTTCTGCATCTAGTGAGATGATCATGTGTTTTTTTCTTTGAGTTTGTTTATATGGTGTATTACATTGATGGACTTTCGTATGTTGAACCACCCTTGCATCCCTGGGATGAAGCCTACTTGATCATGGTGGATAATTGTTTTGATGTGTTCTTGGAGTCTGTTTGCCAGTATTTTATTGAGTATTTTTGCATCAATGTTCATGAGGGAGATCGGTCTGTAGTTCTCTTTCTTTGTTGTATCCTTGTTTGTTTTAGGAATCAGGGTAATTGTAGCCTCATAGAAGGAGTTTGGTAATGTTCCTTCTGTTTCTACTGTGTGGAACAATTTAGAGAGTATTGGTATTAACTCTTCTTTGAAGATCTGGTAGAATTCTGCGCTGAAACCATGTGGTCCTGGGCTTTTTTTGGTTGGGAGACTTTTAATGACTGTTTCTATTTCGTTAGGGGTTATTGGACTATTTAAATAGTTTATCTGGTCTTGATTTAACTTAGGTATGTGGTACCTATCCAGTGGACATCTAGGCTGTTTGTTTTGAAACATCTTAAACAATAGCCAATTGGTTAAGTGGGATGAGTGTTCAGTGATAAGGGCAAATTCCAACAAAAGCATAAATTCAGGAGATGAATTCATGCTGAGAGTGCAGTTGGAGAGGGATGGGAGTATGATAATTAATGAGGTTGAATTGATAAGTAGGGAACTAATTAATTCATCAATTGATAGCTCTTGGTCATCTATCCTGCAAGGCCTAGTTCTGAACCCATAGTGGTGCCCTCTGCTTTGGTGGGACTTACATTCTTTAATAATCTCAGGTTCTTTTGTGGAAAGTGGTCTTTATTAAAGGGGAAATGAACACTCATGATCTGATTTTTATTAGATCATTCTATTGGCTGTATGAATCAGCATTTGAAGGGGGAAAACTGAGGAGGGAGAGATTAGGTGAGTATTTATGTATCAATTCAAACGAGAAGAGATGTATGCAGGCACAAGAAGCAAGGATGGGAAGGAGAAGGAAGCATTGCTGAGACTCAGGATATTGGCTGAATTTGTGAGCCTTGATGACCAATGGCCCGGGGGATAGTGGAGAGAATAAAATTTAGTGGTCTTGAAGGTTTTGCCTTGTGAGAATAATGCTTTCACTGATTTTAGGGCTTAGGCCATGTTTGTCATTTCAAAAGATTCTGCATGCAGAGAAAAGTCTCGAGTGGGGTGTTCTTAGAGTTGGAGTGAGTGGAGGAATGGATGGGGTTTGTAAAATGATTTATCAACCTGAATTGCATTTCAGCATTTGGCCTTGGACTCTCCCAAACACTATTCATTCTAAATATGATTCCAAACCTGAAGTTTGAAGCACACCCATTGGGTCTGTCATATTCTTTCCTGTACTCTCTAAAGTGAGTAGATGCAATCAAATGCTGTACTAGGGTGCTAAGTAGTTAAAAAAACAACTATTATTTGAGGATTACGGATATGAAAAGTAATACTTGCATCTTTCCATTTTTTTTAAACTTCTGCCTTAGCTTAAATAAGGTGGGGACCCTTCATGGTCCAGAAACGCGTCATTCCTTAGTGGTATAAATAAGAGTGTTTACTGTATTCAGACAGCTGCTTGACCCCAACTTTTAGGTCGGATTTTCCAAATGGCTTTTCCAGTTAGCCTCATCACAATTACTATAGCATCATATTTTGCCAGACAAAGGAGGAGTCTAAGTCAGAAAAATAGAGCAGTCAGACAGATTAATCAGTAAACAATGAGATAGACAGGATGTAGATTTGCAAACTATTTTACAATTAGAAAGAAGTAACATATGTATGAAAAATCAGATGGCTTATGCTGGAGGGTAGAAGATGAGAATTTTTAGGGCTGGGGACGTACCTCAATGGTTGAGCACTGGCTTAGTGTAGATGAGGTTCTGGATTCAATCCTTAACATTGCCAAACAAGCAAACAAACAAACAAACAAAACTAGACTTTTACAATGTGCCGGAATAGTGAGCAAGGCTGAGGAAGAAAAACAGTGTATAAAATTAAGATCTGTAGGGCAATAAGAAAGGTATATATATACACACACACACATACATACACACACACACACACACACACACACACACACACACACACACATATGAATGACTTTGATGTGATTGTGGGATATGAACATAAAATTGCTAGTGTAGTGGCTTGATTGAGAAATGTTCCCCTGGTCTCAGGTATTTGAATACTTGGTCCCCAGTTGGTGACAGTGTTTGAGGAGACTCAGGAGATGTGGTCTTGTTGCAGGAAGTATGCCTCTAGGAGCAGGGTTCGAGAGCTTAATGCCCCACCCCACGCCCAGTGTGCTTTCTCTCTTCATGCTCACGGTTGAGATGTGAGCTTTCAAGTCGCAGCTTCCAGCTCCGGCTGCCATGCCTGCCCCCCGCCATCATGCTGTCCTGCCGTTATGACTCTAGCTCTCTGGAGCCGTAAGCTGAAATAATCTTTTCCTTACATAAGTTGTCTTAGTCGTGGTGTTTTATCACAGCAAACAGAAAAGGAATGAGTATGGTAGTTTTTAGAATCACTAACAAATTGAAAGACTTGGACAAAATTCTCAAAGAATAGCTTTCGGCTAAGCTCTGGGTTCTGCTGGATCACAGTGACATTGAAAATGTATGGCCTGTCCTCTGCAACACATGACTTTTGACAGTTAATGGAATAATACATGTGAACTCACTTTGCAAAACTACGAAGCCTTATGCATCACCTATATGTTATTATTGTTTTGAGAGTTACAGTTTATAGAATTATGTCCTTGTTTCCTACAGTTGCTCATGAGTACTTTTTCCTCCAAAGGAAAGAAAGTCTTCCTCTGTGTGCCACTGCTACCCCAGCCACTTCCTCTGTTTGCACAGACGCTGAGATCTGAGGTTTCTGTCAGCCCCTCTCCGTTGCCTGTGTCACTGTGCCCCTCTCCATGAGTGCACAGAAATACGTCGCAGCATCCTCCAGCTGTAAGTCTGAGATCTTGAGGCTGAAGGACTTAGCTGCTTTCTGGAAGTTCACAGAAAAGCGGTCCTTCTTCGCATTCTGCTGTATATAAGATTCTTGGAGAATAACGAGAATCATCTGCCCTCTTCGCTGTTTGTACCAGAACAAGTTGTAATTAATATACTTCAGTAGTGTCGTAGGTGCAGTCCAGTGTTGCTGACTCTGTCTTCTGCACAGACTGTTCCTGCTGACGCTGAGTGACTATCTGGGCCATGCTGGCTCCTGTGGAAAGGAAGAGGGAAATGGCTCCATTTTTGGTGTCTGTCAGTGAGAGAAACAGACTCTCCAGCTGGTTCCCATCCTCATCTGCCTTTCCTCTTGATTCCAGCGCCAGGTAGCGGTTACCAGCCTTGTGTTTCCTGGAGGCTTGGCCCAATGTAGCTGGTCTCAGAACCCAGTGCTGTTAACCTTTCTCCCTACTTCCCATTCCTAATGAATACTAACTAGTAAAGCAAATGCGCTTGCCTTCTTACCAAGAGAGGTGGAAACCAAGAGCGTCTGCAACAAGTACGGCTAGGCCATGCTGGAAGTTCGATCCTGATTCAGTCCTTGCTATCAGCTAGCCTTGAAACATCACTCCTTCAAAACAGGAAATGGTAAGCCAAGTGGGCTGTCATTGATGATATCTCACTTAGAAAACTTGTCAATGTATTTTATCTCTCTCTTCAGAGAAACAATCTTTCTCAAGTGAAAAAAGATATGGTCTGAACCAAACAATCTCTGGAATAAAACAGAAAAGAAGAAAGTGATAAATTGTGTTTATAAAGACAAATTGTTGAGGAAAAAGGCAGGTGTGTGGTGCACACCTTTGATCCCAGCACTCAGGGAGGTAGAGGTAAGATCTCTGAGTTTGAGGGCAGCTTGGTCTACATAGTGAGTTGCAGTACAGTCAGGGATATGTAGAGAGACCCTATCTCAACAAAACAAAACAAACAAACAAACAAACACAACCCCAAAAATCAAAAGTCAAAACCAACTCCCCCCCCCCAAAACTCAAACCCAAAACAAACAAAAAATTTGGGTAGTGGTAGTGTGGATAATGAGAAGACAGTGAAGCCTAATATAATGACTTAAGTTTTCTATAAACATTTTTCTTTTTCCCTCCTCCTTTCTCCCCACCCTTTCTTTCTCTCTCTTTCCACTCCTGTTTCTGTCTGAAAAGTTGATATCATAAAATAGTCAGTAAGTTTAATTACAATTCTTTGACCAATAATTTAAAAAATGTGATACATATTATGTGTATGGAGGTCAGAGGGCAACTTTTGGAAGTTGCCTTCCACCTCGTTTTGAGGCAGATTGTCTCATTGTTTCTGCCACTGTGCTGTGTATGGCAGGGAAGCTGGCTGGCGATCCCTGGGTGATTCTCCTGTCTGGGCCTCCCGGCTCACCATGTCAATACACGGATTTCAGATACGTTTTATTGCATCTAGCTTCTTACGTGCTTTTGGGGATTTGAACTCAGGTCCAGGTTGTGCAGCAAATGCTTTTACCGATTGAGCCATCTCCTCAGGCCCATAACCAGTAAGGTTTTGATGGGTTGAGACATGATTAAAATAATTCTGACAGTGACAATGTTCAGATAATGGAGAAAATTAGAGTTAGGAATTTGAATACTTAATTGCATTGTTATTTGCGGAAGATATTTTTTCTTTTTGTGAGAAATACCTGGCTTTGGTTATGTCAAGGACCTTTACCATCCTGGTAGGAAGCATTGTTGTGAAGAGTTTTGTGAATGTTTCTTCATTCAAAACAACAAAACAGCACAGCTTATTTGGGAACATTCTTCACTGCACATCTGACAGCTTGTCACCAGCACTTCATTGTTCTTCAGACCCAGTTTTTTCTATGAGAGAGGAAAGGGCACAAATTACAGTCCCTAATTTATAATGAGGCACCTGAGCAGAAATGAGAATCCACAATGCAGAGAACGGTGAATCTCATTTACATGAATTTTCTCTGCCCACAGAACCTGTGTCAGCCAGTCTCAGTCAAGGCCACCTTCACAGTGTCAGGCTTTCTGTAAAGGCTTCTCCCCTCCATAAAACCAGAAAGAGAACAGAAGATCAAATTAAAAGCTGTGGAGAGTGGTGCCTCCAATTCTCCTGTCTCGCTTGTTATTTCCATTTGGAAAGCTTGGTACACTGTGGGATTTTTTTTTGCCCGTGATGTTTTCAACTCCAGAGGACTCCCTAAAACCTCCTTTTTGTCCTACTTACTGGTTTATGATAGAAGCCACGGGAAATTGTTAGATATGTTAGGGTCTAAGTTTCCCTTTATCTGCCCAGCCTCTTACAGGAACCTCTAGGTGATGGGGCTGCATTCACTTCCAAACTCAGCCCAGCTTAAGGTGTGAGTTCACTGAAGAGGGTCTCATGACTGAAGCTTTCCTGTGCCTGTCAGGTCTCAGATCTCAGAAGTTCCATCTTGTGCTTGATAGCTTCTCCTGGCTCACCGGGCCCAGCCAACAGAACTTTGGAATCTGATAGTTAAGATCCAGTCACTTCCCAGCAAAGTTACTGAACTCTGAAGATTCAATAAGTTGATGTATGCAATCAAACTTCCAAGTGGGCAAATGCAGTGGGAGGATAGGCAGTGTTCCAGTGTGTGAGCTTGACCAGGCAATCCCACATGGCAACTCTGGTCAAAAGGTTACTCACCAGAGTTAGACATAAAACTAAAGAAACACGCCATGACTATCATTCACCCACTGCCATGTTCTCATGAGAACTACAGGTGCAGAAGCAGGCACCCATAGATGCCAGTGGCACTGGAGAGAGAAGCTGCCCTCTTAGTTGGCAGTTGACTAAAGAGCACCAGAGTTCCCAGCCATGAGCATCATCTTGAGGGACCAGGCACATTCCCTGGTAGGGAGAGGGGCCATAACTAGGTAATAAAGATGGTGAACTTCCAAGATATCCCAAGATGGCTGGCTTCTTCCTCCCCTCCTGACCTGAGACAAAAGCCTGGTAGCTTAAAACAAGGGATTTGAGGGCCTTTTTCTCCTGCAGGTAAGGCCTCCTGTTGATGGACTGGCTCTACAGGTTCAAATTGAATCAGGACATGTCACAAAACAGTTGTGGGTCAACTGGCCATCCTATCTTCCTTCAAACTGATCAGCCCTAAGTTAGAGGAAGAAAACTCTTCAGAGATCTAAAATCCCAGTCTTTGAGAATAGACGGGAATGCCACCCCCTTCTTTTTCTCTGTGTGTCTGTGCATGCATGGGTTTCTTCACCCCCGACCAAAGCTTTTCTTCAGCTGCTGATCCTGTCTGCTCCTGTTTACTGTGTTCCAGATTTCTCTTCTGCTACCTGTTGAACTCAAGACTTTTCCCGCCTTTTAGTTCTTTAACTGACAGAGAAAGCAGACCTGATCAAGACAGCTAGATGGTAACAATCTCATGCTGAGTGTCCATATAATTCAATTCTTAGGTGAAAATAAAGCGACCTAAAAACTTTGAACACGTTTTCCTAAAAGGTTTTATATCATTCACTACAGTAGCTTACAGTTCATCTTATCAGAGAAGGCAATGGAGACTGTCCACTCAGCCCCGAGTGCACCCGAGTGTCCCCTAGGCAGCACGATTTCTGCAGCACAGGCAAGTGGTGCAGTCTCTTGACTGTGAGGTCTTATGGGAAGGGAATGGTGGACCTGGTACGACACGCTCCAGCAGTTCATACGTGAGCTGGGTGTTGGGGTGGGCTTCCTGGCAGTCCTGGTTCTGGCCCTGGGTGGTAACTGGGTTGGCCAGCCTGCCAGCTTTCCCCCATCATCACCACGTGGGAAAGCTCTCCAGCACTGCTGAGGCTAGCTCACCCAATGTAGCAGACAGCAAGGAGCAGGGCCAGTTCTCCTGCTCTCCCACCCTTTTGATAGATCAACTTCAGCAGCTATTAGTGCAAAGAAGCAGCACCCTCTTCAGGTTAAGGACATAACTACTCTGATCATTGGAATTTACTTCTAAGAAAGAATTTCATCGCATCAAGAAATCTCTTTTAGGGCCAGGAAGATGGCTCAGTGGGTGAAGGAGCCTGTGCCAAGCCTGATGAGCTAAGTTCAGTCCCTGGGACCCACATGTGGAAAAGAGAACTGACTCCTGCAAGTTGGTCTCTGATATGCACTCTGTGATGTGTGCCTCTCTCTTGATTACACAACATAAATTCAAAATAAGTAAATAAATTTTTAAAAAATGCTACTATGAAAGCCATGTGGCTTTCAGATTTATATTTATGCTAAATGTAAATAACTCGATATTGAAAATGCACCCAATTGTTTCCGTTACCACTGCTTTGAAGTCTTACCTTTTCCCGTACCTTTCCTCCTGAAAGAATCCTGTGACTGCACTAGCATACACTGATACACCTTTAATCTGTTTTTTGTTTGTTTGTTTTAAATTCTGATACAGGGTCTTTTGTAGTTTAGGCTAGTCTTGAACTTCCAGTGTAGTCAGGGGTGACCTTGAATTCCTGAGTGTCAGGATTATAGGTGTGCCCCACGTCGCCCAGTGGAACTAGGTTATGCACCCAGCCTTCCTGCATGCTAGGCAAATGCTGTATGGACTGAACTGTATCCCCAGTCTCTGATGCATCCCTTTAATGTTCTTCCAAGTATATAGAATGGTTATAGAATACATTTTGAGCACAATCTTAGAGATTTGTCAATATGCATCCCGAACCCTGTGCTCTGGGTATGATGAATCCTGATGTGTGTAGGGAAATACCTTTCCTCGTGGAGATAATTGTGGTAATACTTTGCTTGTGCTCTAACAAATAAAGCTTGCCTGGAGATCAGAGGGCAGAGCTAGACACTAGAGGACAGGCAGTGGAGGCACACACTTTAATCCTAGCACTAGGGAGGAGCAAACAGGAAGTGATATGGCTGAGAGGAGAGAAGACTATAAGGTGGGCGGAGACAGGAGTTCAGCCCCTTTCAGTCAGGATTCCTAGAGGTAAGAAGTTTCTAGTGGCTGGCTGCTCTGCTTCTCTGATCTTTTAGCTTTCACCCTGATATCTGACTACTCTGGGTTTTTATTATTAAGATCAATTAGAATTCGTGCTACAGATGTTACTTCACGACTTCATGTACTTAGCAGAGAAAAGGTGAGCACATCTCAAGATGATATGCCACTCAGAGTTGAATGGCTTGGTTCAGATTCAGTGCTGTATGACGTTGGAAGAGAAGGAGAATTCTGTGAGCAGGAGAGGACAGTGCTGGAGCTGACAGTGAGCTTGAGGCACCATGGGTCAGTGAGGAAAATAAACTAAGAAAGGGGAGTTTTGAGAAAAACTAGAAATGCCATTGGAGTAATGGCTGCAAGTTGATTGGGGGGGGAGGGGACCACAGTGACAGTCAAGGGAGCATAGTAAGTGAGGGGTCAGCTTAACAGAGATGGACAAGGGAAGGACATCTTCTACAGTGCCCTGGGTTAATCAGAGAAAATCTCAGAGCGGTGGGCTTCAGATTGGGAACCCAAAGAACTTGCTACTCCCTTACAACGGGGTATAGTTATAAGAGGAAAAGAGAGGGACAACATGGAGAGTGGGAGTCAAAAGCTTCCTTTTTGGGGTGGACACTGCCACCGTTTTAGTTCTGGAATACTGATTACTGTGGTTTTGAGAAATCATCGTAAGTTAGCCATACTAGAAGAACTTTTCCAAATGGTGTGGCTCTAACACTGCTGACTTTTGTCTTCATAGATAGGTGGCAAAGGGTGTGTGCTGGCTGTCCCCGAATCTCTTTCCAGATGAGGTCTGTGTCCTCATTGCAGGGTTCTTGGGGCAGTCTCTAGTATTGAGGTTCTGAGGAAAGATGCTGTCTACATGCCTTAGGTGGTTTCCGGTAAAAGAGCTCAACGTCTGGGATAGGCCATGGGCCATTGTTTTTCTTCAACTCATTAGTGTTCCTGTAGAAGCTCCACCTCAACTCCCCTCCCCCATCTCTCTCCTCAAACCCTGCCCTGTCTCAAGGCTGCCAAACACAGCTTCTCCCCCAGAGATGCTCAAGACCACTCCTACAGGGTATTTAAACTGCACCCCAGAAAACAAAAATGTGGCTTTTCGGTCTCTCTTCCCCCGTCTCCTCTCTGGGGTGTTGGAAAATCATTCAGGAGTGTTTTGCCAATTAAACCTGGGCCTTTTCTAATTTGATTTGATTTGGTTTGATTAGAATTGTTGCATTGGCAGAAAGGCTTATGGGATGCAGAAACTTTTCATTTAGCTCAAAGGACATATTTCCTATAATCACCAGGCTCACCTCTGTGATTTATTCTAGTAGTGACCACTTCTTTGAATCAACCCAAGGCCCCCTGTAGGGACCACTCTCTGCTTAGCCTCTCCTTACCTCATGCCCCTTTCTAATATCCCATTTCTTCAAGATTTCAGCCTCTGTGGGAAACCTCCCTTCTTCCCTTTGCAGCCCCACTCTTCCTTCATCTTTCATCTTATACTGCTTACCCAAACTGGGATCTGTCCAGCACACATCTGTTTATACAGGTAAGAAGGCCGGACTCTAAATGGAGAAGTCCCCTTTGCTTCTTAAGTGAGGTGGGGGTGGGGGGCACGCTCCAGCCTTCTCAGAGAAATCTTATTATCTCTGCCCAACAAACAACAGGTACTATGGTAATTCTCTAGCCACTCCCACGGGGCACTCTCCTGCCTCTCCCTCTGGCACCAGCTCTAACCATAGCCTGTTTGAATCAGACAACTCAACTCACCTCATTACTTAGTCTGAGGACTTGTGTACTTCAAGATTGAACTCCAAGGTCACAGGAACCCCTGTACTCTTCCAGTGCTAGCTTCTTGCTGGGGCTGCCCTCTCCAGACAATACTCCACCTGAGTTTACTGCACAGGAAAATGGGGATGCCATCCTCATCATTTTCATTCCATCTCATGTTCCTTTTGTCTCAACTCTTCAGTTTCTGCTGAGCTTCAGTCTATGTCTATCTCCCAGACACGTGGTCCAGTGGTTGTACTCTTGTATGCCAACATCTTGTCATTGAACTCCTTCCCAAGAACCAAATGCCAACTGTCCTCCTTTTTGCTTCAATTCATTCCTCAGTTTCAACTTCTAGCTCTGAGAGGTACTCTCACCTCCTCTCCCTCTTTGCATGCCTGTGTCTTTTCCATCCTTGATAGAGGGACAGCTGGCAACACCACCCCAACACTATTTTCAGCAGCTTTCCAAGGCTCTTTCAGATACTCTCTATATAAAATAGCTACTCCTAGTACATCCCTCCATAAAATCATCTCCCACCTATGGCTCTTACAATCTTTCTACCCGCCTTCCACATACATCTCTGAGCATAGAGGGGAGGGGTTTGATAAAGACATCCCATTCAGGGATGAGTGCCTCAAAGCCTCTCACTCTCTGCACACTGTACAGTTGTGAATTTCTGTGTTAATTACCATTTAGTGCAAGAAGCAGCTTCTCTGCTGAGGGTAGAGTGATGCACTGACCTGTGGGGACAGCAATGTCTTTATGAGTAATTTTATTGTTATGTTCATTTAGCGGAATAAAAGTAATAGAATATCTTGGGCCCATGACTTATCTAGTCTCAGATTCTTGACCTCATTAATGATATTAGGTATGGGTTCCATCTTACAGAGTAGGTCTTAGACCAAATTAAGAAAAAAAGTTTGGTTATTCCTTAACATATGTCACTGTTACACCAGTGGGCATGTCTTGCACGCAGGTCATTATAATAGGTTGCAGTTTTCCCATCTGGGTGATATTGACGATAATTCTTCTCCTCTGGCGGCATGCATAGTACCTTCTAGCACTATGAATGCTAGCCGGTATGGATGAATCGTCCAGTTGAGTGTCAGCTAGATTTATCCATGTTCTATGCCAGCAACACGATCTTCCCATCAAGTTGTGGAAGGTGACTAATAGCATTGGCAATAGCCTTTAGTGTTTGGGGGTATAGGTCTATGGGACCCCTTTTGGCCAATGACTCAAAAAATATGTAACCTATTCCAGGTACTGGGCATTTTATTTGGCAGCATATGATGTCTAGTTAGGATATTTTCTCCCCTCTCCATTATATGGTAACTTAATTTAAATTACATATATGTATATACACATACATGCATATTCCATATAGAGGCATATATATGCCTATCTCTATCTATCTATCTATCTATCTATCTATCTATCTATCTATCTATCTATCTATCTAT
>CABHPR010139769.1:0-43612 GCA_902168415.1 Peromyscus melanophrys | reverse complement strand
GTCAGAATCTCTCATGTCAAAACACCATTCATCGTCCTCTCATTTGTAACACACTCATGTTGTCACAGTGTGTTCTTCATGAATTCAGAACCTCAGAAACCCATGCAAGTGAGACACTAATTGTCACCTGGTATCCAGCAGCACTGAATGAATATCTAGTGGCACTGTAAAATTTCTTCTGGTTCTAGTCCTCATACATATGCCAGTACATTGATTGTTTCAGAGAAAAGTGATTGTAAGAGGACAGAGAATCATGGCTTGAAGCTGTCTTTAGTTTAAGGTCAGTATTCCAAAGCACCTTCTATGTCACTGAGGGAGTAAGCTGAGCCCCTTAAAGAAAAATATGTAAAACCTCTCAAGACTGCCTTGGAACACTAGGGCCTGTTGTGAGTTCAGATTTCAGAGGTATCCAAATCATCACCTGCTGAGGCTAAGGGTGACAATGTCAGTGTTAGTCTGGTGGTGTCCTGTTCATCAGAGAAGTGTGTGAACAGGCGCAAGAACCAGGGCTCTCTACTTTCTCAAGTCAAAGAGACAGCCTGCTGCCCTTTACTTACTGGATGTCTTCAGAAACTTCAGAATGCATTTTCTTCACAGCCCAACCATCCTCTGAATACTATCCAGTTGCACACAATTCTCTGTGTTCACTGTCCCGCCCTGAGGGTTCCTATGCACTGAAGTTACTTTGTTCTCTCCAGAGCCAGAGTGCCCCAAGCATTCCAATGTCTCTCAGAACTGTAGCTTGTGTGGGCCAATTTTGCCATTTCCTCACCCCTCACCATTCATTATATTTAATGACCTACCAATATGTCGTCTAGGCTGAGAGTCCCTTCCCAGTCCCCTCTCCAACTCTAGACTGGAAACCTCTCTCAAAAAGACTCTTCTCTTGCCTCCCATGCACACTTACCAAGATGATAGGCAGCTCACGATCTGGGTATCTCAGGAGGTGAGTGGATGGAAGTGCCCTGTGCCTTGGCTCTTTTATTCTGATCCTGGGCTCTGCCTCAGCTGTCAGACAGCATCTGGACAGGGGAGGCCCTGCCTCCTTACACCCACATGATGACGAGATGTTCCTCACCAGCCTTCCTCCATGAGGCCAGGCATGCTGCATGTATCTTAGACCATGGCTTAGGCATGAGGGAGGATGTGGATTCCTGGATCCTTAACCCTGGCATACCTGCAGAGTACCTGAATGGGAACCAGTCACTTCTCCATCTTTTTACATTTCTGTTCCTTCTTAATGTGACATGTGCAGCTTGGAACAGGTAGAGTTCATACAACCTTCAAGTTTCTTGCATGTTGCTTCTGTCCCTGCACTGTACCAGCTGTGCCCATCTGGATGCAGTTTAGACATGCACATCAATAAACCCTGTGTGATGTATGATTCAGCACCAAGGTATATGTTGAGGTTTGGTTCTGAACGCTTATTTATCCTGATTCATTTCTCATGTCCACTATTGCAGTGGAATGTTAAGGACGATATTTAAGAATATTATGAAAATTAATGAATCTCAAAACAATTACAAAGTGGCTCACAGAAAAAGAGCATCATGTTATATACAGTTTACAAGAGAAATATGTGCAAACTGCTAAATAGAGGATCAGGATACTTCCATTAAAATACAGCACCTGAAAGATGGTTAGTCAGTGAAAAATGTGTACTGCATTTGTAGAGGATCTGAGTTTGATTCCTAGTATCTACAATTTGGCAGCTCACAACCACTTGCAATCTCAGCTTCTAGACATCTAACACCCTCTTCTTACCTCCAAAGGTATGTGCAATCATGTCACATACACACATATAGACATACACATAAATATGTAATTAAAATGTAAACAAAATATTTACAAACAATATTTGAAGAAAAGTGGAAATGTTCAGTATATATCGCCTATACAAAAATATCACAAGAAAAGCTTTTATTTTGTAATATTAATGTACAGTAATAATAATAATAAATGCAGTGCTGCCTTCCCGAGTGTAAATCTTCTTAATTTTGTTGTTTGAGTCTTTAAATTTGTCTTCATCTGTGTGCTTATACTGGATGCTTTATTTTCCTATGAATAGTGCTGTACTATTATTGTCTTTACTGCTTCAGTATTCCTAGATATTCCATAGAAGCCAGCACACCTCTGTCATGGAAAGTACCAACTATTTCTTGTGACATTGCAGTTGGGGAAGAAGTAAGAAGAGAATGAAACACAAATAATGGTGCTCACAGAAGAGAAATAGAGGAAAAGCATATACTATGAGATACTGTCAATCTATTCCTGCATGTGAAACAAAATAGCTAATTGGGCCATATCCCCACCTGTAGGGCAGCAAGTGATTTTAAAAGAAGCAGTCATTGTGCTAGTTAGTAGTATGGTCCCTTGTGGTGTTTTGAGGCAACCATACTGTTACTTTGCCCTGGTCTCCCATTCCTTACTCTCTCCCTCCCCTTTTCCTAATTTGAGCTCACTCTTTTCCTATTTATCAGATCACTTGCACCCTGTTATTTCCTTCTCTAGTGCTCCCCCACACTAGAACAGAGGGGTGTTGGCTTCTACAGAATATAGAATACTGTATCTTCTAGTAATACTGAAGCAGTAAAGACAATACTAGTTGTCTCTTTTTACTTTCCTGGTTTCTGAAGTTACTCTAGGATATGTACTCAGATCTGAAGATTTAGAGCTAAGAGCCTGTGACAAGAGAGAACATGTGACTTTTGCTTCTTTGGATCTGAGTTACCACATTTGATATGATCTTTCCTATTTTCATTCATTTACATGCAAAGTTCATTTCATTTTTCTTTTCAGCTGAATGCACATCTATAATATGTATATGTATCACGCTTTTATTATCCATTTATCCATTGAAGGGCTTTTCAGTTGTCTCTATTTCATACCTTTTTTTACTAGAGCAGCAATGAACATGACTGAGCAATTATCTGTAGAGTAGGGTGTGGAGGAGAAAGCCTTCTTTTGAGTTGTTGGTCAGAGATGTCTGTTGTTGGTTGATTATTTTATTCTTTGGCTCTTCGGGAACCCACCACCCAGCTCCCAAATAAATATACAGAGGCTTATTCTTTCTTATGAATGCCCAGTCTTAGCTTGGTATGGTGATATTTTATTTGTGTTGAAATGTGATTTTATTTGTATGTTAATAAAGTTGCCTGGGGATCAGAGCTAAGAGCAAGCCATTAAGCAGAATTCTGGGAGTGGTAGCACATGCCCTTAATCCAATCACATGGCAGGCAGAGTCTCTGTGTGGTCAAGGACACAGCCAAGCAGTGACCAAACCTTTAATCCCAGTACCAACCATAGAGACCTGGAAGTCTGTATAGACAGGCAGTGACGATGAAGTCATGTGGTTGGTTTTAAAGCCAATGAGAAGGCAGAACAGAAAGCCAATAAAAAGACAGGACACAGGAAGAAGGGCTCTCTCTCAGGGGATGGACAGCAGTGAGTGGTAAGCTAACGGCTATTCACTAGTGTTCTGATCTCTTGAGCTTTTAACACTGTATTTGGTGCTGTGTTTCTTATTTAATAAGACCATTTAGAATTTTGACTACAGCTTGGCTTATTTCTAGCCAGCTTTTCTTAACTTAGATGGTCTTGTCTATCTTTTGCCTCTGGGCTTTTATCTTTCTATATTTCTGTATATCTTTCTTTACTTCTTTCTCCATGGCTTGCTGTGTAGCTGGATGGCTGGCCCCTTGAGTTCTCCTCCCTCTTTTTCTAGTTCCTTGATCCTTCTCTCCCCAGATTTCTCCTCCTATTTATTCTCTCTGCCTGCCAGCCCTGCCTATCCTTTCTCCTGCCTCACTATTAGTTGTTCAGCTCTTTATTAGACCGATCAGGTGTTTTTGAGAGGCAAAGTAACACAGCTTCACATTTAAACAAATGCAACATGAAAGAATGCAACACATCTTTGCATCATTAAACAAATGTTCCACAGCATAAATGTAACACATCTTAAAATAATATTCTACAACAGTTGTCCAAGAGACTCCCAAAACATTCCAGACTGTCTGTGTTGCTGCTGTTGTCTCGCAGAAGTGGAAGATAAGTCCCCTTTGCTGAAGACACCATGCACTTTAGACAATGGGTCCAGAGGACCATGAGATAGAAATTTCAGGTGAAGGTGACATGCAAGCTTCCATAGGAGGGAAGCCACTAACAGTCCTATCCAGCCATGATGCCTATGATACACAACAGCAACAAGCATGGAATGATATCCATTAGGATGCAGTGCTAGCATACATATCTTGGTAGTAACCAACAATTCTCTAATTGGACTTAACACCTGATAGACAAGGAGGAAATCATATCTGTTACTGGAAACCTAGTGAACTACCCTGACTAGTGAGGTCATGGATCTTGGAAGAGGAGATTCTACAACCAACACTTTATCTAACTGCATTCTAAATATTTATTCTTATAGCCTCAGATAAATGTAGTTTTTACTCTTCATCAAAGGAACTTCTCTCTGTAAGAGATGGAAACCATTACAGAAAACCACAACTAATCAAAATGCAGAGTTGTGGAGCCAGACCCAACTGATACATCCACAATACTACTCCCACCCCTTAAGGCTCAGGGATCATTATGGAAGAGGGGACAGGAAGATTTAAGATCCGCCGGGCGGTGGTGGCACATGCCTTTAATCCCAGCACTTGGGAGGCAGAGGCAGGTGGATCTCTGTGAGTTCAAGGCCAGCCTGGGCTACAGAGTGAGTTCCAGGAAAGGTGCAAAGCTACAGAGAAACCCTGTCTCAAAAAAAAAATAAGATTTAAGATCCAGAGGAACAGTGTGTTTGTCATGAAGTTATGTCTCCTAGGACTGTCAAGAGCTAACTCAAAAAGTCTCACCAACATGACTGTTTAAGCATGAGCAAACAAGAACAACTGTAGACATGCTGACATGGATTGGGAAAGCCCACGAGGCCTCAATGCTGCACAAAGAACTATAGACTACTAAGGAATGGAAGAAATAGTCTTTCCCAGTGAAGAGAACACTAATTGGTTATCCAATACCAAGTGGTCAGTTCTTAAAACATACATACAATTAACATTATACAAATTGCACTGAGTAGGTTGTATTTAAGAGCACACATACACACATATACACACATACACACACAGACATGTATATCTATGATGTGTATGTATAATATATATGTGTATATGTATATGTGTGTATATGTATATGTAACAGCAATTATTGAAAAAAGAAGCCATAGATTTGAAGATTTGAATGAGTGTTTACATAGGGTTACATAGGAGATTTTGGAAGGAGGAAAAGAAAGGGAGAAATGATGTAATTATATCATAATCTCAAAAATAAAGAAATAATAAAAAATCAACCCTTAGTAATTCACAGGAATGTGTCTGTGCTGTTATTAGGCCTCTGTGTTCTTTCTCTGTCTCTCTGGTTTTCATTAGTTTTCTTCATATACACAGATTGTACATGAAGGTTCTATTTTGAACTTGTACTTTGTTAGAATTTTAATGGAAATAGTCTGTATTCATTTTAGAGGGGCATGGAGTATGATTCTCCAACAGTTAAAAAAATATCAATGAGGTGTAGACAAACAAAATTCTCCATGAATACTTGTTGACTCTGGAATTGCCAAAAACTTGGGGGAAAATGAAGCTGGGTCACTTGAAAAGGATAAAATCAAATGAAATGCGGTAGAGATTCATGGATATTTATAAACATGTGTAGAGAGTCTACATAGAGAGATGCATACCTCTCTATCTTCTATCAACTATCTATTTATCATCTATCTACCACCTCTCTTTTTCTAAATGCATCTACTCTTTACACATATCCAAAATCCTATGTCAAAATACGGCACTCAGATCTCCTTTGTCTATCAATGATTCTGTTGCAACATCAGACCCAATTAAAAATAAAAACTCTTAACACTCCCTATAATAACTAACACTAAGTCATTAACAAAGACTCATTGAGGACTGTGTAGACTTAATGAGAGTAAAACCCTATGACATACAGCCTTTCATGCTACATCTACCTGGAGCATTTCCACCTGCTCTCAAAACTGTTTTTAGGCCAGTGATGCTCTTTTTCTTGCTTTGATTATGATTTTCCCATAAACACATGCCACACCCTTTGCCTGCCAGGATAATGCAGCTGGGTTCCACTTTTGTTCTTTTAATTCATCATATTTAATGTAGTTATCATTCATTTCTTGACAACAGTTGTTAGTGTTTGTGTTTTTTCTTATCTTCAGTAGTTAAACACAGACTATGCATGCAGTAGATACTTTATGGTGTCTAAGCCTCTCACTAGCATCATCATAGATGTCTTAACTCATAAATAGCTATTCCTTATGACTCAGGTCACCTCATAGGAACCAGAGCTCTGAGACAGACTGAGGCATGTGTTTCCAAATGACCTTGAGAGACCTGCCAGTGTCACACCTGGACTGACATCTGCTCTCCATTCAGGTTGTTCCAAAGTGATTACTAATGGGGCGAGGTCAGGAATTGATTCCTGGCTTCCACAATGACATCTCTACTCAGCTCAGCTCCTGACTTCTAAAATGACTGAGATGAGATGTATCTGGTTCACACTTCTGCCTCTGTACATGACAACACCCAGGTCCTCAGCTGACATGCATGGGTGTAGGTATGTGATGTGTGAGTAGCATGCTTGCTGAATGAAGACTAGGGTTCTGTGGACTTAGGCTTCAAGACAATATTAACATCTTGGCTAACTAGCGGTTGGCATACTTAGGGTTTTCAGCTATTAAGGTGCTTTCTATAACTAAAACAAAGGTAAATTTTCTCCATCACATAGAATATAAGTGAACACTGAGAGTTCTAAGCAAGAAGCAATTCAAATGAAGAATGTTCTTCATTAAAGTAAATACAGTGTCAATATAGAGATTTTTATTGCTTTGTTTTGTTAAACTATTTCACAATTACAAACCATGAAACAATACTCTCACAAGTACATTCAGGTTTTTTAGTTCATTATGTATTTTGTATATTAGCCCTCTATCAGATGTGTAGTTGGTAAAAAAAAAAAAAAGTCTTTTTCCATTCTATAGAATGCCATTTTGTTGAAATGACTGTGTTATCTGCCCTGCAGAAGCTTGTCAGTTTCATGAGGTCTGGGTGGTTGTTGGGTTGGTCAGCCCTCCAGCTTTCCTTCATTCTCAACACCAGCGTGAGCTCTCCTGTGCATTGTGTTCAAGGCTATTCCCCACTTCTTCTTCTGTTGGGTTTGGTGTATTTAGTTTTATGTTGAGGTCTTTGATCCATTTGGAGTCCAGTTTTGTGCAGGGTGATAAGTATGGATCTATTTAGATTTTTCTACATCAGTGGTTTTCAACCTTCCTAATGCTTTGACCCTTAAATACAGTTCCTCGTGCTGTGGTGACCCTCAACCATAAAATCAGTTTTGTTGTTACTTCATAACTGCAATTTTGTTACTGTTATGAACCATAATGTAAATATTTTTGAAGATAGAGGTTTGGCAAAGGGGTTGCAACCTACAGTTTGAGAACCACTGTTCTACATGCAGACATCCAAATTGACTAGCACCATTTGTTGAAGATACTTTTTAAAATTTAACTTTTATTGATTCTTTGTGGATTTCACATCATGGATCTCAATCCCACTCATCTCCCTGTCCCTTCCTATCTGCCTTCTAACCTTGCACCGCATCGCTCCCCAGGATAAAACAAGAGAAAACTTAAAAGGAAAAAGAAAAAAAAGAAAAGAGAAATCTTCTACAAAAGAGAAACTTCTTGTGGAAGCTATAATGTGACATAATGAGTCACACAGTCCTTTAGTCCATATATTGTTGCTTGCAAGTGTTCATTGCATTGAGTCATTGGTCTAGTTTGAGGTCACTGGTTTTTGCTACATCATCAACACTGGGTCCTCACTGGGGTTCCTCTTGGATATTCTCTTGTTGTTCTGTGTCATGGAGATCCTGTATCTCTGGGTTTGCAGCACCAGCTTCTTCACATGCTCCGGCAGATCATAGATGGGGTAGATGATGTGTCAACTCATAGCTCTGGTTCTGGGTCTGGATGGTTGCTAGGTTGGTCAGCCCATCACTTCTCCTTCATCCTCAACACCAGGGTGAGCTCTCTTCAGTACTGTCCTGGCTAGCTCACCCTATATGGTAAGCAGCAAGAGGCAGGGCCAATTCTCCTGTTCTCATGTCCTGGGGTCAGCTCACCCACACTTAAACCACCAGGGCCAGTTCAACTGTGTTGCCTTGTTGAGGTGTTGGGGCCACTCTGCCTAGTGCTGCAGCTGGTGAGAGGCAGGGCCAGCTCTCTTGTTCTAGTGACCTCAGGGACAGTTCTCCAACCTATCACAGACCTTGAGGAGCATGGGATGGGGCTTCTCTCCCTTGCCCATACCACCATGTGGTAGATGAGTGGTGGGGCTCAGTCTCTCACACTCACCTCCATCAGCAGGATCAGCTCTATTGTGTTGCCCAGGTGAGGTGCAGGGCCCACTCTCCCTAGTTCTGTATCTGGTGAGGGGGCAGGGTCAGCTCTGTCATCTGCTGCAGGTGACAATTCTATTCCTTTTATTAATATGTCTTTCCCTCTCTCTCAAAACCATGTGCCAGACAAGGGGTGCAGGACCAGCTCTCCCACTATGAAGACCTCAGGGTAGGCTTACCTGTGCCCTGACCAACAGAGTCAGCACTACTATGGTGCACCCCAGGTGAGGTGCAGGGCCTGCTCTCCTGAGTGCTGTATGCAGCAAGGGGTCAGGGGCAAGGGGGGCATTTCTCTCCTACCCACACTGCATGACGAATGAGAAGGGGCCTAGCTCTCCCACACTTATGCCCTTGGGGTCTGCTCACCCGCACCATCACCATCAGCATCAATCAGCTCCACTGAGTTGCCCAGGTAAGGTGCAGGGCCTGCTTTTTGGAGTGCTGCAGTTGGTGAGATGTTGGGCCAGCCAGCTCACTGGTTCTCCTGACCTCGGGGCTGGCTCTTCCACCTGCCACAGGTGGTGAAGGGTTGAGGAGAGAAAGACATCTCCCTTTTGTTCACAACACCATGTGGCAGATGAGGAGCAAGGCCAGATCTCCTATGCTCACATTCTTGGGGCCAGTTTGCCTGCATCACCGTCAACAGGGTCTGCTCCACAGCTGCCTAGGCAAGGTGTAGAGCCTTCTCTTCCTAATGCTGCACTTGGTGAGAGGCTAGGTCAGCTCTCCTGCCTGCCATAGGTGGCAAGGGGCAGGGGCATGGAAGTTTGAAGATAATTTTTTTCAATGTATACTTCTTATTTTCTTATCAAAAAATCAGGTGTCCATAGGTGTGTGAATTTATGCCTGGGTCTTCAATTCTATTCCATTTATTGACATGTCTGTTTTTGTGCAAATGCTATGCTGTTTTTATTACTATAGCTCTGTAGTACAACTTTAAATTAAGAATGGTGAGCCTTCCAGCAGTTCTTTTATTAAAGATTATTTTAGTTATCCTGGTGTGTGTGTGTGTGTGTGTGTGTGTGTGTGTGTGTGTGTGTGTGTTTCTATATGAAGCTTAAAATAATCCTTTTAATTTCTATGAAGAATTGTATTGAAATTTTGATGGGGATTGCATTGAATCTGTAGATTCATCCCAGATGCATCCTACCTTTTGGTGAGATGGCCATTTTTACTATATTAATCCTACAGACCCATGAGTATGGAAGAGCTTTCTATCTTCTGATATCTTCTTCAATTTCTTTCTTCAGTGTCTTAAAGTTTTTATCATGTAAGTCTTTTACTTACTTGGTAAGAGATACCCCAAGATATTTTACATTATGTGAAGCTATGGTGAAAAGCGTTGTTTCCCTGATTTCTCTCTCAGCCCATTTGTCATTTTTCTATAGGAGGGTTATATACAACTACTTTGCTGAAAGTGTTTATCAGCTGTGGGAGTTTCCTGGTGGAATTTTTCAGGTAACTTTTGTATACTATAATATCATCTGCAAATAAAGATTCTTTGACTTCTTCCAATTTGTATCCTTGATGTCATCCAGCTGTCTTATTGTTCTAGCTAAGACTTCAAGTACTATATTGAATAGGTATTTGGAGAGAGTGGAAAACCTGCCTTCTCCTGATTTCAGTGGAATTGCTTTGAGTTTCTCTCTATTTAAGTTGATGTTGGGTATGGTCTTGCTGTCTTTATTATATTGAGGTATGCCCATTGAATTCCTATACCGTCTAGGACTTTTATCAAGAAAGGGTGCTGGATTTTGTCAAAGGCCTTCTCTACATCTAACAAGATGATCACGTGGTTTTAGTCTTTCATTTTGTTTTTATGGTGGATTATGCTTATCAATTTTTATATATTGAACCACCCATGCATCTCTCTGATGAAGCCTGCTTAGTCATGGTAGATGATCTTTTTGACGTGTTCTTGGGTTCAGTTTATAAATATTTTATTTGAATTTTCGCATCTATGTTTATAAGGGAAATTGGTCTGTACTTCTCTTTCTTTATTGGGTCTCTAAGTGGTTTCCATATCAGGGTAACTGCGGCCTCATAAAAGAATTTGGACAAGGTGGGCAATGGTTGTGCATGCCTTTAATCCCAGCACTTGGGAGGCAGAGCCAGGCAGATCTCTGTGAGTTTGAGGCCAGCCTGGACTACAGAGTGAGTTCCAGGACAAGCACCAAAACTACACAGAAAAACCCTGTCTCAAAAAAAAAGAATTTGGACAATATTCCTTCTGTTTCTGTTTTGTAGACTAATCTGGGGAGTACTGGAATTAGCTCTTCTTTGAAAGTCTGGTACAACTCTGCACTGGGGGTTATAGGTCTGCTTAAGTTGCTTATCAGATTTTGACTTAGCTTTGGTAAATGGTATATATATGGAAAATTATCCATTTTTAAAAGATTTTCCAGTTTGGTGGAGGACATGTTTTTAAAGCACACTCTTATGAATCTCTGAATTTCCTCAGTGTCTGTTGCTGTGTCCCCCTTTTCACCTCCAGTTTTGTCAATTTTGATTTTTCTCTCTCTGTCTTTTAGTTAATTTAGATAAGTATTTGTCAAGCTAATTGGTTTTCCCAAAGAAGAAACTACTTATTTTGTTAATTCTTTGTATTGGTTTATTTTTTCTCCTATTTCTTTTTATTTTAACCCTGCGTTTGATTATTTTGTATTGTCTACTCTTTCTGGACATTATTTATTTTTGTTCTAGAACTTTCAGGTGTTTTCTTAAGATATTAGTATGACATCTCTCCATTTTTTAAAATGTAGGCACTTAGTGCTATAAACTTGCCTACTAGGACTATCTTCATTGTGTGCCATATGTTTAGGTATATTGTGTATTCATTTTCATTCAATGCTAGAAAGTCTTTAATCTCTTTCTTAATTTCTGTCTTAACAATTTTTCATTAAGTAATGAGTTGGTCAGCTTCCATGAGTTTGTAAGCTTTCTGTTGTTGTGGATATCCAGCTTTAATATGTGGCAGTCATATAGGATACATGGTATTATTTCAATTTTTTTATGTATTTGATGAAACTTGTTTTGTGTCCAAGTATGTGGTCAATTTTGGAGAAAGTCCTATGAGTTGCTGAGAAGGAGGTATATTCTTTTATGTTTGAGCGAAATGTTCTGTAGATATCTGTTAGGTCCATTTGGTTTATAACTAGCAAGTTAGCTCCAGCATTTCTCTGATTAATTTTTGTCTGGATGAACTGCCTATTTGTGAGAGTGAGGTTTTGAGGTCTTTCACTATCAAGGTGTGAGGGTCAATATGTGATTTAAGCTGCAGTAATATTTTTTTATGGACTTGGGTACCCTTGTATTGGGTGCATAGATGTTAAGAATTGCAATGTCCTTTCAGTGGATTTTTCCTTTGATAAATATGTAGTATCCTTCCCTATCTCTTCTGATTAGTTTTGGTTTGAAGTTTATTTTGTCAGATACTAAAATGGCTACATCAACTTGTTTCTTAGGTCCATTTGCTTGGAATATCTTTTTCATCCTTTTAACCTGAGGTGATGTCTGTCCTTGATGTTTAAATGTGGTTTTTGGATGCAGAAAAAGAATGGGTCCTGTTTTCACATCCATTCTATTAGTTTGTTTCTTTTTATTAGGGAATTGAGTCCAGTGATGTTCAGTGATATCAATGAACAGTTTTTGTTGATTTCTGTTGTTTTGCGGTGATGGTGGTAGTAGTGGTGGTGGTGGCGGCAGTGGCAGCAGCAGTGATGGTGGTAGTGTGTGTGTATGTTTATATGTTTCCACTCTTTTTGTTTGCTGCTCTGGGATTACTTATTCCCTGTGTTCTCTTGGGCATGGTTGACCTTTTTAGGTTGGAGCTTTTCTTCTAGTACCTTTTGTAGGACTGGATTTGTGGAAAAATATGTAAGCAGAGTTTTCTGTCTCAGGAACCACTTCCAAATTACCACACTGAGGCTTATATTATTTGTAAATGCTTGGCTAATCACTCAGGCTTGTTACTAGCTAACTCTTACATTTAAATTAACCAATTTCTATTAATCTATGTAGTGCCATGTGGCTCATAGCTTTACCTGTCCTCTAGCATGCCTATTTTCCTGGGCGGCTGGCTAACAACTTCTCAGACTCCACTCTCCTTCTTCCCATCGTTCTCATTTTGGCTTTCCTGCCTAACTTCCTGCCCACTACTGGCCTGTCAGCTTTTTATTAACTGATGAGATAATACATATTCACAGTTCACAGAAGGATTATTCCACAGTGCAGATATTGTTTAAATGTGGTTTTTTCATGAGATGTCTTATTTTCTCCATCTATTGTGACTGAAAGTTTTGTTTGGTATAGTAGCAGTCTGGTCTGACATGTGTGGTCTTTCAGAGTTTGTAGAACATCTTTCCAGCCCCTTCTGGCTTTTGGAGTCTCCATTGAGAAGTCAGGTGTTATGTTAGTAGGTCTGCCTTTATATGTTACTTGGTCTTAATCCCTTGTACCTTTTAATGTTCCTTCTTTGTTCTGTATATTTAGTATTTTAATTATTGTGTGCCAAAGGGAAAATCTTTTCTTGATTATTATGTGCTGAGGGATATTTCTCTTCTGGTCCAGTCTATTTAATGTCCTATATGCTTCTTATACCTTGATAGGTATCTTTATGTTAGGGAAATTTTCTTCTATGACTTTTTGAAAACATTTTCTGTGTCTCTGACCTGAGTTTCTTCTCTTTCCACTATTCTTATATTGTTATACATCGTGTCCCAGATTTCCCGGATGTTTTGTGCCAGAAGTTTTTTAGCTTTAACATTTTCTAAGACTGAGATATCCATTTCTTTTATCATGTCTTCAGTGCCTGAGATTCTTTCTTTCTTCTCTTGTATTCTGATGGTAGGACTTATCTTTAAGGTTCCTGTTCAGGTTTCTAAATTTTTCATTTCCAGATTTCTCTCAGTTTGGGATTTCTTTATTGACTCTATTTCCACTTTCAGATCTTAAACTGTTTTATTCATTTCCTTCCATTATTTGTGTTTTCATATATTTATTTAAGAGATTTATTCATTATCTCCTTAAGGACATCTATCATATTCATAAAGGCTATTTAGGTCTTTTTCTCATGCTTCAGCTATGTTGCAATTCTCAGGGCCTACTGTGGTAGAGTGGCTGAACTCTAGTGGAGACATATTGTCCTGGCGTATTGATTGTGTCTTTATGGTGCCATCTGGGCATCTGGATTTGGAATGATTGTAATCTAGGTCCTGATAACTGGTCTTGTCTTGTTAGATGGATGCTTTGCTCCTTGATTTTTGTTGCCTTTTCTGGTTCTTAGGAATGTATGGTGGCTGTGTGTTGCCTGGTAGAGAATTTTTCTGAGATCCTGCTTGGTTTAACCACTGGGAGTTCTGGGTAAAACATGTTTGTAGGTGTTGAGAGCTGACACTTAGGAATGAGGATTAGTTAGGAGGAGGATATTGATAGAGTCCACAAGAGGGAGGAAAGCATAGTGCTCCACCAGGATCTGCTTACTTCCCTGAAAGTCTGCAGATTGCAGAGAGGCCACAGCAGGTAGTCTGCTACAGAGCCAGGATAAAACTGGCTAAGGCCTGGGGGAGGGGAGTGGAAAGAGGGAGAGTAAAAATCTGAAGCTCCCCTACTTGTTTCCCTGGCCTGTTTGAATGGCCAGTTCCTAGGGCATGCATCCTGGTGTTGGGTGCTGGGATAATGGGATAAGGAGTGTGAGAGGGGGAAGGTTTGAGGAGAAGGTCTGCTGGATCCACTGGAGATTGGGACAGGGAGGAAAGGGAGGTCACAGCAGGTGGTCTGTTACAGAGTTAGAGTTAAGACTGGGGGATTAGATTTGGGAGAGAAAGGAAGAGGTAAAGATCTATAGTTAGCCTACTTGAGAACTCAAAAAACTAAATATCAAGATATGAATAACAGAAATTGAATTTGTTTTTGTTTGTTTGTTTGTTTTAATTTTTTATTTTTTTGGTGGGGGAGATCACAAAGGTTAGGGGTGAACATGGAAGAACTAGGTAGTGCATCTGATTTGGGTGCATGATGTGAAATTCCCAAAGAAGAAATAAAAATATTATGTTAAAAAAAGAAACTTCCTTACATGTCTGTCATGAAAGGAAACAGGTAACCTAATTTTAAAATGGGGTACTAAACGGGGTACAGATCAAAACAGAGAATTCTCAAAAGAAGAGGAAACTCAAATAGCTGAAAAACGCCAGAAGAAATGTTCAACATCCTTAGTCATCAGGGAAATGCAAATCAAAACTACTCTGAGATTTCATCTTACACCCATCAGAATGGCTAAGAGCAATAAAACAAATGGCAGTTCATGCTGGTGAGGATGTGGAGTAAGGGGAACACTGGTTCAGTATGGTAGTACTTCAAACTTATACAGCCACAATGGAAATCAGTATGGCGGTTCCTCAGGAAGATGAGAATCAATCTCCCTCAAGATCCATCTATACTACCCTTGGACATACACCTAAAAGATGTTTCATCCTACCACAGAGACACTTGCTCAACCATATTCATTGCTGCTCTATTCATAATAGTCAGAAATTGGAAGCAACCTAAGTGTTACTCAACAGATGAATGAATAAAGAAAATGTGGTACATTTACACAATGGAATATTACTCAGCTGTTAAAAAAAAGAAATCATGAAATTCATGGGTAAAAAATAGAAAAAAAAGTCATCCTGTATGAGGTAACCACAACCCAGAAAGACAAATATGATATATATTCATTTATATGTGGATATTAACTGCTAAGTGAATGATAATCAAGCTATAATTGATAGAACCACCGTAGTTAGGCACAGAGTAAGGAACTTGGGGAGATAGATATATCTCCCTAGGAAAGAGAAATAGAACAGATAGTTACAGATTTAATGGGAGGGTCTGGAATAGGAGGATCAAGTGAGAAGGGAAGAGGAGCAGGAGAAAGAGATATGGGAGGGGGAAGACAGCTAAAATTAAAGGCCATTTGAGGGGTAGTATAGAAACTAAAACAGTAGAAGCTTCTTAAAATATATACACATACAAAGGCAATCTAAATGAAATCACCAAAAAATGAGAGAAACAATGCCACAACCAGTTATCTCTTGTAACCAAATGAAGCTTCTAGTATGGGGGATGGGTTACATCTAATTGAGTTGTTGGCCAAAGAGGTCCATAGAAATCCCCAAACAAACCAGCCAAGATTGTAGTTTTCTCTCCACAAAGGGCCCATTGCTGAAGACAACATCTACACAACTCATTGAACAAGGAGAGGTTGAACTGAACGCCTACATAGAATCTTCACCCCTACGTGTAAGCTTCTTTGGTACAGGAAGGTATTCTACATGCTATCAAAGGAGAAACATAAATGCCAACAAAGCCACAATGCTTTGATCTACAATGATGTCCTGCTTGCAAGATACGATAGAGCAATGGTGGTGCAAAGCTCGTGGGAATAGTCTGATTTGACTTAAGGTCCACTCCACAAGATGGAACCCATACCAGTTTGGGAGACCAAGAACCTAAGACTAGTATTATCCCAGGGATCTAGGATACTCATAGATCAGTGTCCCACTAAGCCATCATGAGAGGCTTCTCCCTGCAGCAGATGGGAACAAATACAGCAACCCACAGCCATATAATATACAGAGGAGATGGAGGGCACCAAGGAAACATGGCCTTCTAAGTCAACAGGATTGAAGAAATTATGAACTCCTCACAGAGACTGAGGCTGCATGCACAGGACCTGCACAGATCTGCACCAGAGTCCTAGAGCTTGAAGGAGTAGACACATGCCCCCATCCCTAACTGTGAAACTGTCTCCTATTGATAACCACTTGCAAATGGAAATTTAGTTTTCTCTAAGTCCCACTGGGGAAACAAACTAAAGGGTAGACTGCATGCCCAGCAGTAGACGGCCAACAAAACACAAACTCAATGGCTCCTTTGGAGGTTCCTTGTCTCATAATGTCATGTCAGGACTTTTAAAAATTTTTATCTTTTTTTATTTTTATTTTAGAACGTATATGAACCAAAATATCACATTGTGCCTCATGGTTGTTGATAAATAAGCATCATTTGAAATTGATAAACACCGTCAAAGTCATAGAGAAAATTATGGAATTAGACATCTATGCTTCACTAGTGTGAAAATAGGTTGACACAATAATCCTGTGTAGCATGAGTCTTAGAGAGTCTTATTAATAAAATCAAACCCGAGGCCAGTTATTGGGGTGAACACTGGAAGGTCAGAGAGACAGAATAAGCCACAGCTATCTCACCTCACTGGATCCTCAGCTGGTCTTGTTTCCTCAGACTGGATGCCCCGAGCCATCATCCAGAATGGGTCTCAGCTGAACTGCTGCTAGAAGCCTGAAAGCTTAACCAGGCCAAATGCTTCTCCAGGCCAAATGCCTCTCCAGGGCAAATGCCTCTCCAGGGCAAATGCCTCTAGTTTCTGGTCCTCACGCCTTATATACCTTTCTGCTTTCTACCACCACTCCCTGGGATTAAAGGTGTGGCTTTCTGGGATTAAAGGTGTGGGTCACCTCACCACGCCTGGCCATTTCCCTTGTGGCCTTGAACTCACAGAGATCCAGAGGGATTTCTGTCTCTGGAATGCTAGGATTAAAGGCGTATGCTACCACTGCCTAACCTCTGTTTCATATTGTGGCTGTCCTGTTCTCTGACCCCAGATAAGTTTATTAGCATACACAATATTTTGGGGAACACAATACCACCACAATCCTGCATGACATGTGATAAATTATTCAACACATATTGCCTTGTGTGCACAAGAATTAAAACATAAAATGAGAGTACTCTTTTGCAGTGTTGGAATATCTGGGACTTTCATCTAAGGCATGAAAAGAATGCCAGGGATGTATAAAAGGTATAAAAACACCCCAGTAGCAAACTAAAAATAGTTAGCTCAGCCAATATTCTAACATCATTTGAAAAGTGAAAAAAAAAATTGATGAAAAAATAATTGATGACTGGAAGGAGGGCAATGGGGGAGCAAAAATACAGGATCTTATTACAGGGTGAATATGATCAAGTTTGTTCTATACATGTGAGGAAATGTCATGATGAAATCCATTGGTTTGTATAATTAAAAGTGTTAGTAAAAGGAGAGACTTAAAGATGCATTTTTAGTAGCAACAAAGTACATGTATAATAGTGCATATTATAAACAACTTTTATTCTAGAAAACAAATAATATAGCAATAATGAGAGAGTTATAAACAATGTAATCACATAAGCATATAATGTTAGAAAAAGTTCCTAGGATGTGGAGCAACAGGCAACTCTTTTACATTAATGGTGTGTAAATTATACTACAGTATACACCACATTGCAAAGTTAAATGGGTGCATGTCCAGAACTCAGGATTTAATTCCTCACCATACTGCCTAGAGAAGGTATCCTATATGTGGACAAGATGTAGGAAACTTTTAATGATGAAAACTGCAAGATAATTGGAAAGATCACAAGTAGTCCTAGAAATGCTGAAATGCCTAGAAGTGTGGTTGGAAGGTAAACTATAGCATATGGATAAATATAATATTTTATAAGTGATTCCATAATAGGAAAACAAGTGTGCATCAGGTTCATCAAGCGTACAAGGTTTAGGATCAGGATATGTAAACTATAGCACACATTTTTAAATACCTACCATGTGAAAGACATTATATTCTAATGAGATAGAGAAGATGGACATTAAGTATATGAAACTGTTTATGTTGTATTTGGTTAATGAGCAAAAATTTACTCATGTACTAAATATAAACTTTGAGTATAAATATCCCATGACAATTTACAAATATCTTAGTGTAACCTAAAAAAATTCAAACCAGGATATTCCAATTTAAAACTTTAATTTTTGTGAATTATCATTACATAATTTAAAAATCTGATTTTAACATTTTCAGTGAAGGCAATGCTTGCATAACTAATGTATACTTTGTGTGAAATGCCTGAAAAGCTACTCATTGAAAACCATTCAGAAAATTCAGCCCTTGAGTGTAGGGAGACATTTTTCTATCTGTTCACTGATGCATTTCTATTGTTTAAACTGCTGGCCTATACTTAGCATTTACTGATTATTTTATAGTGGGTATTTTGACACTTCTGTTTTTGCTTTGGTTTTATTATTTGATTTTATTGGAAATTTTATCTAAATAGAAATGGGTTCACCAGAATTTTCATAAATATTTGTTATGTTTCTTTTGTACAGTGAACATAGTTTGTCCAGCCTGGGTCCTGCTTTTTGATTACTTGAAAATTTCACTCTTTACTGGAAATTATTTGTATGTAATATATTGTTTTCCCTTTTAATTTTACTTTTTTAAACTTAGCTTTTTGTGTCTTATTTATTTATTTATTATTTGGATCTTTTCTGCCCACCCTTCCAGGAGGAGTTGGAGAGGGGAAAGTGTCACCAGAATAAATTGAATAATTTTTAAAAATTTTATTTATTAAGCAACTCTACTAACACATGATACCCCAGTTAACATATTTGATATTACTTCACACAATGGGTGTCTTTCTGGGTAATCTATCCACTCACTTTGCCTCTGGTTTTTTTTTTTTTTTTTCAGGAATAAGATCTAGTTTTTTCACTTGAAAGAACTGCATTTTACTGGACTGAAGGTCAAAAGGACTTTAAAACAATCCTCCTTATCCGGCCGGATCTGTAGAAGTGAAGTGTTATCCTTGGGTTTCGAAGAAGCAAGGAGCAGGAAAAGAATCTAAAGGATTTATCAAGGTCCTTAATTGTGCTTCCGCAACTGCCACCACAGGGAAGAGCTGCCGTAGGTCAGCCATGACAGATATTATGACAGCATAGGTCAGCCATGGCAGATATCTTGACAACTCTAAACTCCTCTGGCCTCTGTTTGATTTTGAAGAGTAGACTGGACAGGGTCTCGTCTTCATAGACATTTTAAGTACTAGATGGTGTGCATTGAGGGCCTTGTGGCTCATGAGCCTGCTTGTTTGGAAGTACCCAGTCAGGAGCAGCCCTTGTAACAATTCATAATCAGAACGCAGTGAACAGGACAAGGAATAGTCTTCAGGGAATGAGCAGATGGGTGTCCTATCCCACCCCTCTGGACCATTCTCTGGAAACAGAGCACCCCGGGATCCTCCTTCCAGTAAACGGAGTCTGAAGCAGGGAGGGGTGTTCACAGAGGGCATTAGGAGCTTCCTGTATTGTTCAGATATGTTAAGATCCTGGACTCCAAAACAGGTGGGAATTGTGGGGAATTCCCTGTTTGAGAAGGAGGCATTCTCATGAAAGAGGGAGAAAAATAAATCACACCCAGTCACTACTGCACTACACTGGGCCAAAGATTTATCAGAGAGCCAAAAGGAAAATACAAGAGAAGTTCACAAGGACCCCGTGCTTAAGGAGTCCTGGGCCATAAAGAATCTGCTAGTCCCCATAAAAGTGTCTTAGGCCAGGGTGTGGGGGGGGGGGACTGGAAAAGAACAACAAAGGGACACATTTTCATCTCCAAGGTGAGTATTGTGTGATTGCTTATCCTCCCTGGAGGAACTCACCCATGTTAAAACCTAGGTTTCCCTGACATAGGTTTTCCCAAGCAAGGAGAGAGCCCGGCCTTTGGCATCTGGGCTCACAACATGCTGTCAGTACATTGCTGATGCATAGTTGACAAGGGAGATCTCTGGGGATGCAAAACAAAGAAGAGTCTGGTGAGGATCATGGGGAAGGCTTTATTCCTATGCAACACAGAAGGGAGGCAGCAATCCAGGAACAAATTTAGAACCTCCACAGTTAGACTTCAGTATTGTAGTGATCTGGACGTACAGGACTGGAGGAGAAGGGCAGGACAGCAAGTGGGGTTAGGTCTTCTGAACACGGCTTCCTCTTGCACAGCTCTTCAGGTGTCCTCACAGCCAAAGTCAGCAGCAGCCCCCAGATTGCTGGCTACTGCCACCACTGCTTCCACAGCATCCACTGCTGCCACCACTGCTGCCACAGCAGCCACTGCTGCCACCACTGCTGCCACAGCAGCCACTGCTGCCACCACTGCTGCCACAGCATCCAGAGCTGTGACGATGGCGACGGAGAGATCTGCGGGGCTTGTGGTGGCTCAGGCAGCAGCCACCACCCCCAGAGCTGCAGCAGCCCCCAGAACTGGAGCCACAGCAGCCTCCAGAGCTGGAGCCACAGCAGCCCCCAGATCCCAGGCTACAGCAAGAAGACACAGGGGGGCACTTGGGAGGACACTTGGGGGGACACTTGGGGGGACACTTTGGAGTCTGGCACTTGGGAGGGCACTTGGGGGCACACTTGGGAGGGGGCTGGCACTGCTGCTGGCTCTGCTGGCAGGACATCTTGGCTGGTGAGTGCTCAGGAGCTGTGGGAGAGTCACACACATGTCAGACCCGAGTTCCAAGACCACCTTGTCTGCTCTTGTCTTTTCAGCTTCATTTCTAGTTCCCTCGTGAGTCTTGCAATCAGACACAGGAAAAGCAAGTATGAGGTTTTGATTGTCTTCATTGTTTACTAAGCACTGTGTTTCAGTACCACATGCCAAACTCCATTTAGAACGTGTTAAGCAACAGTTTCCTAATATACCAAGAAAGTTAATCACTAAAATCTCCTGAGTGTCCAGTCAATAAACTCACTCCATCACATCAGCCAAAATTCTGAAAATACTCAAAACAGTTTCAAGTTGAAAAGCTCTTTCAGAAAAGAGCAAAAACATTCCCTCTGGAGAAATTTCAGAAATACTTGATTTGGCACAAATATAGCAAGCTATAAGTGCAAAGGTCCTTGGGGTTGATTTGTAATCATCAATTTATACATGAAGAAACTAAAGAGAAGTACAGCTGCTGGCCCTGAGATGGTCCCCAGGCAGCCTCTTGGGGTGTTTCCAGACCTGCTGGCTCCCCACCCAAGGCTCCCCACAGCAATCTTCCTGCTGACTAATCAGGCAGCTCTTCTTGCTTCTCCTAATATCAGGGTCCTCAGTGCATCTTTCCCCAAAATGAGCATGGCTGACTTTCAAGACTGCATCCCAGTGCCCCCTACATAATCTAGTAACCCACTTTCCTCAAAACCAGAGAGACACACCAAACAACAGAATGTAATTGAATTTCTTTGAAAATGTAGCACACATCTCTAAATCCTCTCAAGTTACACCTCATTCTCTACTTTGAAATACCACTCCCCTACTTCTTTCTCATCACAATTTAATGCTTCTTGCAGCATACATGGCCTCCCTCCTGCTCTGACCTTCTGGAGAAGCACCTTCTCCTGTTCTCTGGACACTTACCGGGTGACACACAGCACAGGCTCTGTAGACACTTCAAGAGGTGAGTGGATGGAAGTATTCTGGCCACCAGCCTTTTTATCCTGCTCTTAAGTTCTTCCCTCAGCACATGAGACAGGGCTTGGGCATGGAGGGTTGCCTTCTAAGGCCCATGTGACGGTGACAAGTCATGACTGGATATTCCTCACCTGCCACTGTGCACTGGGCTCAGGCTGCCTGCTCCCACCTAGGAATGTGTTTGCTTGATATGGAATGCTTAGAGAGAAGATATGGATGAGCCATTCCAGGAGGCCTCTTCACCCTTCATTCCAGTGTTTTCCTCCACCCTGGTAATGTGCTAATACTTAAATATTCTGGTCCTCCCAATTCCTTCTTTCTGTCCATGCCAGATAAAAGTAATTATTCATCTAAATCTTTGATTCTAGTGGCTTCATGTGAAAATGCACTTTTGAGGGGTGTGTGTGTGTGTGTGTGTGTGTGTGTGTGTGTGTGTGTGTAAAGCAGTTATACTACTTGGTGATAATGCTTCTCCCGGGAGCCCATGGACTCCCTAAAAAACACCTCAGTATCACATATGAGACATATTTTCTTGAGTTGTCAGTCAGGGGAGTCCAAGAGACCATCCCTCAAAGCAATGTAGGCTATTACCATTGCCTTTAGTTGCTTTCCAGAATTTGAAGGTAAGACCTTGTTCCTGAAGGCATGATGTACTTTGTACCCAGGGCTTGGAGGAATCAAGCTGGAGCCCACCTGGAAGCCTCTTCCCAGAGGAGTGGTTTTAATAGTCTCAGAAGTTTCTATGTAAGCTGCTACCATCCTACCCAGCTGTGCAGTGACTAGACTGACAAGATAATCATCGTGGTGAAACAGTGGCTTTTTTATCTTGTCAGTAACCAATGTTGGACATAAGGTCCACTCAGTAGGAGGGAATTCATGATCAGGCCTGTAAACTACCTGTATCTGGAGAAGTCATAGACCCAAGAGGAGAACCTACTACTGCCAAGTTCCTAAACCAATATAACGTATAACTGTTTTCTAAACACTTATCCACAGAGAAGTGTAGTTCTCATTTTTCATCAAAGAAGCTTCTTTGTACAACAGATGGAGCCCATTTAAGATACACAACTGGTAGAATTGCAGAAAATGTATAACTACAGGATGCCTGTCTCCAACGGATACTTTTGCAATGCAATTGCTAAACCTAAGGCTTGGGGAAAATTATGGAAGAGAGGGCTGAAAGATTCTATGAGCCAGAAGCCCAGAAAGTCCCCTGGAAATGACAGGGAAAATGCACCCAGGAACTCTCAATAATATGATTGCCTGAATAAGAACACTACCATGATGACGACACCAGCTGACAGGCCAATGGGGACAAGGGGAATTTCACTTGGTCTCCCCCAGAGATAAAGGTGGTCAGGGGCTATTGAGAGAAGGAGCATCAGTTGCCCTCAGGAATGATCTCCCACATAGGTCTAATCCCAAGTGGTCAGTCCTGGACACATGCACATATAAGCAAAGCTAAATTGATTCAGTAGTGTGTGTGTGTGTGTGTGTGTGTGTGTGTGTACATATAATAATGATATGTTTTTTTTAAAGAGATCATGAATTTGGGAGAGGAAGGAAGAGTTGGAGGGAAGATGAAGGGGCAGGAGTGATAAACGTGGTGCTCATAAAAACTGTTTTTATAAAATGATTCCGTTGAATCTACTACTGCCAATCTGTTAGACCAGCAAAATTCCTTAACTAAATCCTAAATCTTATCCTTACCCCACAGATTATTGTAGCAATCGTCCTTCATCAAAGCAGCTTCTTTCTGTAGCAAATGGAGACCATTGCTGAAAACCACAACTAGACACAGTGCAAAGATCAATGGAATGCTGGAAACCCAGTCCCAGTACATATACGTGTGTGTGTGGGGTGGGGGGTGTGTGCATCTGCAGTAGAGCTTCTGCATGTATGTCTTTGGGGACATCATGGGAGAAGGGTGGAAAGATTGTAAGAGCCAGAATACCAGGAAGTTTGCTGTGTGACTATCTCTCTTAGAAATGACTACAGAAACAGGACCTGAACAATGACACTATCAATGAACATGCTAACACAGAAGGAGACAATCTCCAGGGATCCCACCCCCAGACTAAGAACTATAGGCAACTAACGACTACTGAGAGAGGGAGAATTGGCTTTTCCAAGGATGAGGCCCCTGATTGGTTATCCAAAACAAAGTGGTAGGCCTAAAGCCATATATACACAAATACAAAAATTGAAGAAAATAACCTGATGTATTTTAGTGTGTGTGTGTGTGTGTGTGTGTGTGTGTGTGTGTGTGTGTAAAAATAATTTAAAAAGAAGCAATCAATTTGAGAGTGAGGGAGCACATAGGAGAGTTTGATGGGAGGAAAGGAAAGGGAGGACGTTGTGTAATTATATTTTAATTATGTAAAGACAATTTTAAAGAAAAAAGATTTCAAGCTAGCATTCACATATGAAAAAGACATGTGGCATTTGCCTTTCTAAGTCTGGGTTATCTCATTCAGTATAGTGTTTTCTAGCTCCATCCATTTACCTGTGAATTTCACTATTTTATTTTTTTCTTAACAGTTGAATAATATTTAATTGTGTAAATTTACCACATCTTTATTATCCATTTATCAAATGATAGACATCTAAGGTTTTTTCCATTTCTTGGAGATTGTGAATAGAGCAGCAATGAACATGGCTGAACAAGTTACTTCTGCAGTACAATACACAGTTACTTTGTCTATATGCTCAAGAGTTATATAGCTGGATCATGAATATACTGAATATAAGCATGTATAATAACCTACTATAAAATAATCTATCATTCTATGATAAGCCTGAAGCTCCCTTGGGTTAAAAACAAATGCCTTCTGTGGATTCCTAACTCTGTAACAACTTATTTGTATTTAATGCTATGCTGTTTACATTTTAGAGCCTTTTTATTTTTATGGGTTTTTTTTTTTTCCCCCGAGACAGGGTTTCTCTGTGTAGCTTTGCGCCTTTCCTGGATCTTGCTCTGTAGACCAGGCTGACCTCGAACTCACAAAGATCTGCCTGCCTCTGCCTCCCGAGTGCTGGGATTAAAGGGCCTTTTTATTTCTAATGGCTGGAGGTTTGGATGGGAAAGAAGAAAGGCCAAGACTTGACTCTTTTGCATTGGGAATGTCCTGAGGCAAAGACTTGAGTTTCTTTAACTTAGTGGTGTTCAATGATGGAAGAGGGGAAAATGGATTCTGTAACTTTCCTCTGTCCCCAGAAGACAATCCTGAACAACTTGGAGACATATTTGGTCATTACAGCTGTCATCTTTGGGATCAGAGATTCTCCTAAATACTGTGCCATGTACCAGAAGTCCATCCCATAGCAGGAGATCAGAGGGCTGTTATAGGGCCAGTTTGTATGTAGACAATACAGTGCTGAGACAGGTATCTGGCATGGGCCAGGATGACTAATATGGTAGATAGGTATGAGTCAGCACAAAATGATTGCCATTGAATGTCTGGGGAACCCAAGAATAAACACGACATAGTCTGTTAGACAGCTATTCCTGAAAAAAAAAATGCCCCATTTGTGAGATGCTGTAGAAGCCTCCAAGCTCACCAGCCTAACAGTGAATGTTTGTCTTTGGGCCTGTGTGCCAGTGGTCCCTGTGTGTGTCTGTATCTACCTGTGTGTGGCCCACATGTGCTTTCCTAATGGCTTGGGTGCCAGTAAATAAAGTGTGCCATGTTTGTTTATCTGTCATGCCTTGAAATTTCTTCAGCCTCCCAAGCTCCTGCGATTCTCTGCCATTCTTGGTATCAGAGCTTGGACCCTATGAGCTGAAATGAGAAGCTGTGCATTGCTGTGAGAGGAATGAGATGATGCACACTGGAAGCAGCTCTGAGGTTGCTAATCGAACAAAACAAGCCTCTGAAGAATCCTATGGGAGTGGATGATTAACATTGCTAAGCCCTGCCTTTTCCTCTAGGCCATGTAAAGCCAGGATACCTGTCTGATTAAGGATCCAACCCAGTTGTAAGACTAAATAGTGTTCCTAATTGACCACAAGGCCTCCACTGTGGTATTTTGTCTCCTTTAGCTGATCCAGAGAACCATTCTAATAGCAAAGTTGCTAAGCAAGACCAAAGTGCAGATGAACATTCACAATGCTCCCCCCCCCCCCCCCCCCCCCACACACACCCTGCTGTCGCTGTCCTTTAACATTGAGCACTCAGGAAAGCACATGAACTTCCTGCCTCATGAATCTTTTATTGTTCCTAGACCTGGAGATTTCCTAAGCTGTGTTCCACACCAACTCACTCATCCCTGTTCTTCTCTAGTTCCATTCTTTCAACCCTTAAATTCTTCCTCCTTGAAGCTTCTCTCAATTCCCATATCTACATCCCTTTAACTCACTCAGGCTCTGCTTGTGACAGGACTTGGCTTCCCTCGGTGGCCAGCCTCCCCTATCCAACATACATTTCTCCAAGCATTGCCTCTTTCCTCTTCTCCTCAGAGGGGTAATATTTCACTGCCAGAAGCAAATATATGTTTAGTGTTTGATAATATGTGAAATATTTTAAATTATATTCATTTAATCTTCACTGTGATCCAGACCAAAAGTACAGCTTGTTAGCCACATTTTATAGATCAGGAATTAAGTATTAGGAAAATCACCAAACCAAGACCTCTCAACTTTTGAGTGGTGGTGCTGAGTTCAAACCTGTACTTTAGGACACCCTTCCCACTGCTTCTGGCTCACAGTTCTGTCTTCCTGTGAGCCCCTCTGTCCCACACATTTAGTTTGGTCTTTACATTTTTATGATTTCTTGATTTCTTACTCATCATCCCCAAGGCTACATTGCTAAATTATCTTTAGTTCCAATGCAGCTTGTATATTTAATCTGTTATATAATTTAACAATGTGTCTATTTATTATGCATTTTTTCTGTGCTATAAATTCAATTCCTTGGTAACCAGAATCTGTGTTTTGTCTATCCCAGGCTATCATTATCTATCCTATTATAGGAATAATGAGTGGCACAAAATAAAATTCAATGTTTATATGCATGGATAAATGACACATTCCATTTCCAAATTGTTCCTTTCCCCACCCCCGATTTCTAACTAGAATCTTCCTTTGCTGGTTTATTTTCATTGAATTTAATTCCTCAAGTTTTACCTGGTGGCTGATCTGTTTTCTGAATGGAAGCTACTTCGAATAACAGAAACTATAAATATATTATTCCTTTGAGAATATAACAGTAGCTTTCCTTTCATGGGAAGCAGACCAAATTTGAGAGCGTAATAATCATAAGCTTGGACTCTAGCAGTGACAGCTCTTAGATGTGTGTTCAGACACATTAGTCAACTTCTCCATCTGTTCAGTGGAGTAAATACTAACAACACAGTTTCAAGTTACTGGAAATAGGAGGAAGATTCCAATTTCATGTGATGTTTAGTGCACACTAGCCTAAGCTAAACACAGAACCCAAGAAGCATTGCCAGAGCCAAGAAGAACAACTCCATCAGGCTTACCATAGCTGTTAAGAACAAGGGCCCATCGCCATGTAGCACAGGCCATTCCACCCTTGGCTTTTTCTAAGATTATAATCATGCAACTGTATACAGAGTGACTCATGAATAAGTGTGTTAGTCTCAACCTTAAATTGGGTTTTCATATTGAACTTAATCTTTCTTTTTTTTGTCACATCAATTCCATGAATCTAACCCACATTGGGTCAGCAGTTTACACCTCAGTCCTCTCTCATAACTTGAAGACACCTAGAATCTAGATCACTTCCTCTTACAGTGTATCCTCAACTTTCTGATAAAAAGGTCATTGGAGCAGGACTGAAAACTGAGTCCTGAAACCATCAGGACATCTCCATACAGTATTAGGCATCAGGAAAGATGTTTCTCCAATGAGGAGCCATGTCTCCCTCCCTGGCCTGCCTGTCTTTAAATCATGCTGACAGTATGACTGTTGTTACACCTTCCTGGAACAGTTTCCTCCTTCCTCGTTCACCACACTCAGCTTCCATCTATGATGTGCAGTTGCCTCCTGAACACTTGGTCCACTACATTCACCTCCCATGGGACACCCCATGCCTCCCATTCTGAAGCTCGGATCACATATGTTATCTACGTTGCTCACCATTGCACCTCCAAGATCAATCACTTTCTGGCAGTTAGCCAAGTGCCAATAAATATTTGTCACATGAGTGGATGTGTTGATGCAAGGTTTTAGTGAGCATAACTCTGGAGAACAGGGGAAAGACATTAAGATTCCTATGACAGAACATGAGGAACATGACAGGTAGATTAGGCAAAGTCTGCTTCTTCCTGAGTCTATACATCTAGTTTCACTTCCCAGATCAGGAAACCTCATATTTAGAGAAATAAACTTATGGTGGTCCCTGACTATGGGAAACACAAAAATCACCAATTACCCACCATGTTCCTGGTTCATCTCAGTCACCACATTGTGGATCCTCTGTAGCATGGAGTCATGCCAGAACACAGGACTAGCCTGTGGCCATGTACCAAGTCTGATCACCATCCAACTATTCCACCACTTAGCAACAAAGTTTCCGCATGCACATTGTCTTTTGGTTACTAGATCAACCGCCCATATAGTCTAATATAAACAGCTAAGCTGTTCTCTATGCATGGCAAACATGTTTATGTATCCAAGGATACTTGGTTGATAGAACAAATTGTAGAATGTGAAATTTCTCCCTCTGAATGTCTGTGCAATGCCTAGGTAAAGGGCAGCTTTATTTACAGCTAGGCTCTTATCTACCAGTAATAGCATCTCTAACATAAACCACACTCCACATCACCCATCCATGTACACAGCCTGGTTCTGAGCATTTGGGAAGTAGTGGCTGAGGAAAGCAAAATCTGACTCCACATATGCGTAATTACATAAACTTCTCATAAAACCAAACTGTCCTTACAGTACTTTTTGTTATACTTATAGATTAGAGGAGTGTTCAGCCCTCATCAGAGATACTTCCTTTTGTAGTCAATGGTGATCAATAAGAGATATGTAACTGGTTAAAGTGCAGTGACTAAGACACTGTGGAGTGCTCAGCCCAGACATTTGTATCAGACCTTCCACCAGCAGGTCTTAGAGATCATCACAGAGGAGAGGGTGGAAAGATTACAGAGGGCAGAGGTGGTGGATACTGCTGTGGGACAGCCTGGGAAGGGCAGAGGTGGTGGGGGACTGCTGTGGAATAATCCCTTTGTACACTGTGAAGATTTGTAGTTGTGATTTGTTTAATAGAGAAGCTGACTGACCAATAGCTGAACACAATAAAGTTAGGTGGGAAAGCCAAACTGAGAATGACGGGAAGAAGAAGGGCGGAGTCAGGGTAGTTGCAAGCGGAAGCAGGGCGAAGCAAGATGGGCATGCCATACTGAGAAAAGGTACATGGCAGAGCATAGATAAGAAATATGGGTTAATTTAAATGTAAGAGTTAGCTAGCAACAAGCTTTGAGCTATTGGTTGAGCATTTATAATTAATATAAGCCTCAGTGTGTTTATTCGGAGCTGCTGGCAGGACAGAAACGTCTGCCTACAGGGGATTGCTGTGTGATAGTGTGTAAATGGCAGAGGTAGTGGGGGACTGCTGTGGGACAGTGTGTAAAGGACAGAGGTAGTGGGGACTGCTGTGGAGTGTGTAAAGGACAGAGGTAGTGGGGACTGCTGTGGGACAGTATTTTCTGGACATGACAGGAGACAAGGAGAATTACCACTGTAATCAGAGATTTCTCCTTTCTACTGTTGTCTAACATCTTCCCACATCGAATCCCAAAAAGCCTGGGATCTCATCTGGCTTGAACTTGTGTGGGCCCTATGCACACTGCTAGAGTCTCGGTGAGTTTATATGTGTGCCATCCTGTTGGATCTGGAAGACACGGTTTCTTTGGCATTATCTGACCCGTCCAGCAGGCCAGGTTATTTTGTGGGACTCGAGGAGGCACCTCCTAAAAGAACCAATGGGGGCGAGAGAGGAAGGAGACCAGGCACGTAAAGAAAGACAAAGTCAGTCTGAGTTGTGTCAAGGTCTCGTTTATTGCAAGGGGAAGCAGGTTTATATATGCTGGGAGATGGGGGAAATGAATAGGGGAAAGGGGGAGATGAAAGTTTGAAGAATAGGGTCCAGGTGAGGTCTCTTTGAAGAATAGAGTCAGGGAGAGATCTCTTTGAAGAATAGAGTCAGGGAGAGGTCTCTTTGGTCCAATGCTTGTGCAACTGACCAACCGAACATAGTCCAGGAAGTTAATCTAAAAGTACATTAATCTAAAGGTACATTTTGTGGTTTTTCTGGGAGTTATTGTTTTTTGTAACTTAGTAACGGTTGTCAAGGGTGTAGTTACGTCAGATCATCCAGGCAAGAAAGGTCACAGCGCAGTCATCCAACTTTAGGTCCCCAACAATTATCCATTCCCTCTGGCTCTTACAAACTTTTTGCTTCCTCTTCTATATAGCTCCCTGAGTCCTGATGGGAGGGATTTTACGAAAACACCTCATTTAGGACTGAGTGCTCCAAAATTTCTCACTCTCTGTACATGGTCCAGTTGTGGGTGTCTGTGTTAGTTCACATCTATTGCAAAAAGAAGCTTCTCCAATGATGGCTGAGCAAGGCACTGATCTGGAATGCCATTAGGAATATTTGATTGCTATTCTCCTTTAGCAGACCATGTTATCTGGTTTCCCCCTAGGTCCATGACCTATCTAGTCTCAGGTACTTGGCTAACCAAGCAATGTCGTACATAGATTCAATTTTATGGGGTAGGATTTACATCCAATCAGACAGTAGTTGGTTATTCCTCCAACTTTTTTGTACCACTATTGTGCCAGCATATCATGTAGGCAGGTCACTGCTGAAAATCTCATAGTTTGGAGCTGGGCTGGTGTTAACATTTCTCCTCTGGTAGAGTGTAGTACCATAAATACTAGTTAGTAGGGATGAAGGCTTAGTTAGTCACCAGCATGACTTCTCTGTGTTCAGTGAGATATGTAGGTATTGTCTTCAGCAATAGGGCCTTACCACTGAGTTGTGGAGAGACATCAATAGGCTTGGCAATAGCTTGAGATGGAAGGTTTCCATATGGTCTCTTTGACCAATGACTCAACTAGATTTTACCCATTCCTGGCACCAAATGTTTCATTTAGTGGTGAAAGATGTCTGCATAGGGCATTGTCTCTCCTATTACTTGGTGACTCCATTTAGATGTCTTTCAAATGTGTACATATTTTAAGAAGCTTCTACAGTAGAAGATTGTCATATGACCCTTCAAATGACCCTTAGTGTAAGTAGCTTCTCCATGTACTCCCTCTCATAACCCTTTCTTCCATCCTCTCCCTACTTAATCCTCCTGCTCCAGTCTCCCCCTTGTCCGTTCATAACTATATATCCTATTTATCATTCACTGAGAGATCCTCCCTGTGCTGGCTAGTTTCATGTCAACTTGACAAATTAGAGTTATTGGAGGCAGGGGAGCCTAAATTGAGAAAAATCCCTTAATAGGATTGGGGCATAGTCAAATCTGTAGGGCATTTACTCAATAAGTGATTTGTGTGGGAGAGCCCAGGCCATTGTGGGTGGGGCCACCCCTGAACTGGTGGTCCTGGGTTCTATAAGAAAGCAGGCTGAGCAAGCCATGTGGATCAAGCTAGTAAGCAGTTCACTTCCATAGCCTTTGCATCAGCTCTTGCCTCCAGGTTCCTACTCTGACTTCCTACAAGTGCCTAGGATATGCATGTATAATGCAAATAAACACTTTTCTCCTCAACTTGCTTTTGGTCATGGTGTTTCATCACAGAAATAGTAACCGTAATTAAGACACTCCCTTCCCTTACCCCTTACCCCTAACTCAATGCCTAACTTCTGTGGTTATACGTATTATAGCACTCCTATTCAAAGGCTTAAAGATCCAGATATAAGATAAAACATACAATATGTGTCCTTTTTTTGGTCTGGGTTACCTCACTCAGGATGATTCTTTCTCTAGCTCTATCCATTTACCTGAAATTTTCATTATTTAATTTTTCTTAACTGTAGTCGAAAGTTTTCTTCAGTCCCACCCAGCCCCACAGTCCCCAGCCCTGCAATCCCACAGCCATTTATAAAATAATTATTCAGAGGCTTAATATTATTTACAAACTGCATGGCCTATGGTAGACCTCTTGCTAGCTAGCCCTTATATCTTAAATTAACCCATTTCTGTTAATCTATGTTTTGCCACATGATCCTTGGCTTTACCATTCTGCTAGTATGTTGCTCCTTGGGTGGCAAGCTGGCATCTCTCTCTAGACTCTGCCTTTCTCTTTCTTGTCTCTTTCCTTGGATTTTCCACCTGCCTTTAAGCTGCTTAGTCAAAGCAGCTTACTTATTAACCAGTGGGAACAGCATATATTCACAGCATACAGAAAGACACTCCCCAGCATTTAATAGCTGAGTAATATTCCATTGTGTAAATGTACCACTTTTTCACTATCAGTTCACCCATTGATGGACACCTAGGTTGTTTCCAGTTTCTAGTTGTTATGAATGAAGCAACAATGAACATGGATGAGCAAGTATGTCTGCAGTGGAAGGTAGAGTCCTTTTTGTACATGGATTTTGAGGTAGATCAATTCTCAAATCAGAGCACTGATTTCCATACTGGGTTTATAAGTTTGTACTCTCACCAGCAATGGCTAAGGGTCCCCCTTTCTCACATCGTCTCCAGCATGACCTGTCAATTGTTTTATGGTTATTTTTTTTTCTTGATGAATACCTTTGCTGTTGTTTTCAGTCCTTATATATTTTCTATATGAACCCTCTGTTGAATGAGTAATTGTTAAAGATCTTTTTCCCATTGTGTAGTCTGCCACTTTGTCTGAATGATGGTGTACTTTGTCATGCAGAAGCATCTCAGTTTCACCAAGTCCCATTTACTAACTGTTGATCTTAGTGCCTGTGTAATTGGTGTTTGTTGCCAATGAGTTCAGGACTATTAATCATGTACTCTTCTGTAAGATTCAGAGTATCCGGTCTTATGTTAAGGACCTTGATCTAGTTGGAGTTGAGTTTTGTGCAAGGCAATAAATATGGAAGTATTTACATTTTTCTATATGAAAATCATCCAGTTTGACCAGTACCATTTGTTCAAGATGCTGTCTTTTTTCCAGTATATATTTCTGACTTCTTTGTAGAAAATCAGGTATTCATAGATGTTTGGACTTATATCTGGGTCTTTAACTATATTTCATGGATCAATGTGTCTGTTTTTATGCTAACATCATGGTATTCTTGTTACTATAGCTCTGTAGTGCAACTTGAGATCAGAGGTGATGATACCTCCAGCAGTTCTTTGAATATTATGAACTGCTTTAGCTATCCTGTTTGGAGTTTTTTGTTTGCTTGCTTGTTTTGTTTTGTTTTATTGTGTATGTTGCCACATGAAGTTGAAAATTGACATTTCAAGATCTGTGAAGAATTGTGTTGAGATTTTGATAGGGATTGTTTTGAATCTGTAGATTGGTAGGATGGCTATTTTTATTATATTAATCCTACCAATCCATAAGTATGGGCTTGTTTCCATCTTTTGATGTCTTTTTCAATTTCTTTATTCAATCTCTTAAAGTTGTCATCATACAAGCCTTTCACTTGCTTGGCTAGAGTTATCCAAGTTTGTTGTTGTTGTTGTTGTTGTTTTGTTTAAGCTGTTGTGAAAAGTATCATTTCCTTGATTTCTTTGTCAGTTCATTTGTCACGTGTATGTACAAAGGCTAACTGGATTTTGTATTTTGACTTTGTACTCTACTATTTTGCTGAAAGTGTTTATCAGCGCTTGTAGAAGTTTCCTGTTAAAATTTTAGGGTCGTTTATGTATAAAATCATATTGTCTGCAGAGAAAGATACATTTAATTCTTTTTTTCCTATTTGTATCTCCTTGATCCTCTTTCAGTGTCTTATTGCTCTAGCTAAGACTTCAAGTAGTATATTAAAAAAAATATGGAGAGAGTGGATATCTTTGTTTTGTTCCAGATTTTAGTAAAACTCCTCTGAGTTTCTCTCTATTTAGGTTAATGTTAGCTGTGGGCTTGTTGTAAATTGCCTTTATTATGTTGAGGTATTGTTATGCCCATGTCATGAGCCCACAGAGACCACCAAGAATCTCAGTTCATATGCAAAAGCAAAGAGCCTTTATTGCAAGCTAGATCTTGGGCTCTCTGTCTGTTCTGACACAGCAGTTGGATCAGGGAGAGCCCTGAGCTCAGTTATGGCAGGGTTTTTAAGGAGTCAAGGATTGATGGAGAAATTCCAGATTCGGGTGAGGGTTGAACTCCTGATTGGGCAGGAGTGAGGTAACAGAAGTTTTGTCAAACAGTGATTGGTACTGGCATTGCTGCAAGGAAATTATCCTTAATGTTCTGGAGCATCTAGTACTTGTTTGTCTCAATTCTGATTGGTCCCTCACAGGGCACAGTTTGTGGTTTTTCCTGGTTATTGTAATGCTGAGGCCTAGTCCCAGTATTGTTAGTCTGCAGCCTGTCATGGCTGCACTAATGTTAAGTTAGGCCTCTTCAGCATGTCCCTTGTATCCCCTAGTTTCTCCAGAACCTTTATAATGAAGGGATGTTAAAAATTTGTCGGGGTTGGAGATTTAGCTCAGTGATAGAGCGCTTACCTAGCAAGCACAAGGCCCTGGATTCGATCCTCAGCTCCAAAACCAAAACAAACAAACAAACAAAAAATTTGTCAATGGTATTTTCTGCATTTAATGTGGTTTTTTGTAGTTTTTGTCTTTAGGTGTGCTTATGTGGTGGGCTACATTTATTGATGTACATAAGTTGAACCATTCCTGCCTCTCTGAGATGAAGTCTACTTGATCATATTGGATAACCTTTTTGATTGTTCTTGTATTTGTTTTGCAAATAGTTATTGAGAATTTTTACATCTATGTACATAAGGGATGCTGTTCTACAATTTTCCTTTTTATTGGATTTTTGTGTGCTTTAGTTATCAGGATAATTGTGGCCTCATAAAAAGAATTAGGAAATGCTCCTTCAGTTTTTATTTTGAAGAATAATTAAAGTACTATTGATGTGAAACATCTGTCCATCCTGTCAGCTTTTAGGATCTCCATTGAAAAGTCATGTGTTATTCTAATAGGTCTGTCTTTGTATGTTATCTGATCTTTTTCTCTTAGAGCTTTTAATATTTTTTGTTCTGTATGTTTAGTGTTTTGATTTTTATGTGACATGGGAATTTCTTTTCTTGTACTATCTATTTAGGGCTCTGTATAATTTTTGTACCTTGCAACTGATTCTTTAGGTTGGGAAATTTTCTCCTATGATTTTGTTAAAAATATTTTCTGTGCCTTTTATCTGGGTTTCTTTTCTCTGTTCCTATTATTCATAAAATTTGGTCCTTTCAGAATGTCGCAAATTTTCTAGAAGCTTCATGTCTGGATTTTTTTTTTTTTTTAGATTTAGTATTTTCTTTAACTTGGGTGTCAATTTTTTCTATCTTGTGTTTAATGTCTGAAATTCTGTCTTCCATAACTTGTACTCTGTTGGTGAAGCTTACCTCTGAAGTTTTTTTTTTTTTTTGACTTCCTAAATTTTTCATTTCCAGTTTTATTTCATTGTGTATATGTATGTGTGTAAGTGAGTGTGATTCAGATCTTCAATTGTGTTCATCATTTCATCCTCTATTTCTTTTTGTTTTTAAGGACTTCATTAAGGGATTTATTCATATCCTCTTCAAGCTCCTTGAACATATTCAGGGTAGTTATTTTATTTTGAAGTTTATGCCTACTGTGGTACAGTTACTGGGTTCTGGTGAAGGCATATTTGTCTTGGCTGTTAGTGTTTTTGCTAGTGTCTAAGCACCCGGGTTAGAGATGATTGTGATTCCAGGTACTGATATACAGTCTTGTCTTTGTTGGGTAGGTGTTCTGTTCCTTGGTTTTTGTTGCCCTCTCTGGATCTTAGGAAAGTGTGGTGGTTGTGGGTTCCCCAGCAGAGTGTGGTTCTGCAGGTCAGTGGTGGCCTGCAGAGGGGAATAGAGATGGGCTAGGAGAAAAGGTGGAAAATGGCTTTGGGAAAGAACTAAAACGATCCTATTCCCACCTACAAGTGGGGTCCCCAGGTTGTTGGAGTTGTTGAGGAAGGAAAGGCTCCTGAAAATAGGTTGCAGTAAGACAAGGAATGTATCTGGAGAGACGGGGATGAAAGGGCTGAGGGGACTCTGGGTCTAACCAGAGTTAGAGTCCTCAGTTAATGGAGGGAAGGTAGGAGGAGACGAACCTGCAAGCAGGCTGATACAGGGCTGTGGATAAGATAGGATGGATCATAATGGAGGCTCGAAAGGAGACTGAAAATTGCCTACCTAATTCCTAGGCCAGTGTGGCCAGTGGGGTTCTCAGGAAGAGTGTTTCTAGGTATTGTTGGCTGACCCAAAGGAATGGGGATGAGCTATAAGGGAGAGCTGAGAGGGTCAACAGGAAGGAGGAAAGCCAGTTTTGCATTAAGGTTCCACAGAGTCCCTGGTGGAATGGTTGTAGGGAGGCAGGAGGGGCACCTGTAAACAGCAGTCTGGATTTTTAAGAGAAGAGGCAAATGTGAAACTGATTGAAATAGCTTGTTTTTATCAAGAGAACTCCAATACTATGTTAAAGAGAAAAGTGATCGATATTGGAAAGATCTCTGTAAGAGGATGGCAATGTCGCTAAGATTAATGTTACCATGTTAACATGTAAAAAGACTGTAAGCCAAGCCTGCTCAAAAGGCTTTGACAAGTCACTTGAAATCTACATGCTTAGGTTTCCTCTTGAGAATAACACAATAATAATTCCCGTCTTATGGGCTATTGTGAGAATTAGAATACAGATCGTAAAGTAAGTAAGGCGATGCATAGACACGTGTGCTTATACACACATGCACACTATCCACCTATAGAGTGTGTGTGTGTGTGTGTGTGTGTGTGTGTGTGTGTGTGTGTGTGTGTGTGTGCACCTGCACAGGGTGTTTCACTGATTCAAATGATGACCAAATGTTATTAGGCAACAGAAACACTGGAGGACTAGTTAGAACAGAGCCCATTGATGTCTCTGCTTTGGTAAATTCATAAGATGTGTTTGAATTTATAACAAGGGCCTCATTGACACTTGTGGAATGCCAGACTCTAACCATGATATAGCTGGTGTCCTCTTCAGCTCTCAGCAACTGTGATTATGCAAAAGCCCTGAATAAACTTGGCTTGGCTAGAGGTCAGGCAAGGATATAGGCAGTCAACATTACTCTCACTGAGGATTTGTGATTGATTCACTATTGTTAGGAGAGAGGCATTTTCTTCAGTGTTCTAGCCAATCATAAGTTGCCCATATTCCTGTAAGTAGCCCCTCATCCATGCTAATCATAGTGAACTCATTGGCTAACCAAGTTATATGTATGTGGGATCATCTTTGATCTGCTGCTGGTGTCCTACTTAGAGTGAATAAATGTTTGTTTGTGTTTCCAGGTAAAGTTCACATGACACTTTGTGCCCAGCATGGGAAGTGACAGAAATAAAGATCAGTTTGGGAGAAGCTCTTGGAGTGTCTGAAGCTAAGCTGTCTAATAGTGGGGCATCTGTGGAAGCAATCTCAATATGGTCATCCTTCCCTGTGTGATATAGAAGGTCATGACTTCTCGTCACACTAGGTGTTGCTATGGGCAAAACACATGCAACTAAATGCCACCTCATCTGAAGGGTGGCTGTCTTCAGCTGTGTGGCATGGAACGACATGCCTCCTTCATGAATGAAGCCCCACCACATGAGCAGAAGAGTGTCTTCAAAACAGCAGATGGACTACAGAATATATTACAGTCCCTGAAAGTAGCAAACATATGTTGGGCAGACGGTCATATCAGTTGCATGGCTCTTGCTCTGGGCTTACAACTGAAGCTGAGCTTCCCCAGAAAGAGCTTGCCTGGATAAAGGAGGAATAACAATGACAAAAAAGACAGATAGATACCAACTTCTGTGTTAGCCTTAGAATTGGCAGGAAAAGTGAAAAAGAGGGAGGAGAAAAAGATAGTGTTGGCTTACTATTTCTTATGGTAGGATTGGGGAACATAAAGGAAAGAATACAAATTAGATTTATGCTAAATAACCATGTATTAATCAGGGTTCTCTAGGGGAACAGAATTGATAGAATGAATATAAACATTTACATTTATATATGATTTATTACAGTGGCTTACAGGCTGTGGCCTGGCTAGTGCAACAGTGGTTTCCCCCAAGCCCTGTGAAAAAGCAAGGAATCTATCTAGTAGTTGTTCAGTCCACAAGGATGGATCTCTCAGCTGGTCTTCAGTCCACGTTGGAATCCCAAAGAAGTAGGTTCCAGTGCTAGTAAAGAAATGCAACAGGACAGATGAACTTTCCAAGGAGAGTGAGGACAAGCAGAAAAAAAAGTAGAAACTTCCTTATTCTATATCATCTTGTGTGTGTGTGTGTACAATAAGATAGATCCCAGATTTAGGATGGACCTTTCCACCTCAAATGATCCTGTCAAGAAAATCTCTCACAGGAGTTTCCAGTTGCTTGGGTTTTAGTTGATTCTAGATGCAGTCAACTTGACAACCAAGACTGGCCATCACAAATCTCTTCTTGAAAATTCGAATCCATGTGGAAAATATGATAGTGAAGAGGGAGAGCATAAGGTAGAAGTTACAGATTGTGCCTCTCATGTCTGACTTATAATATATAGGAAGGGACAATCTATCCGTAATATAGCATGTAGGTAGGGGTTATAGTAGGGAACTGTACAGGACACTGATAATCAGAGAATATTCTGCCTCTGAACTGCTTAAACTAGAAAAGAAACAAGAAATAGGAGACTCTAACAGCACAGCTCATGAGCTTGTGGGTCTTGGGAGGAGATGGGATCAGTCTGAGTGCTGAAGTGTGGAAATTGGATAAGACAAAGATTTCATAATCTGAGACAACATGAAGGACACTTCGTTATTTCCAGCTGAGGTATCTGTAGATATCAGGTACTAAGGGTCAATAGAGGAAGAACCAGTGTCTCTGAGAGAGTTGAGCATGAGTGAGGCAGTGTCTGAAGCCCAGTTCACTGGGCCAAGTAGGACTGTGTTCCCAGAAGGGTTAAGAAAGTGATTGATTCAACAAGGACCAGGTATGGGGCTTCTGTGGCTTTGCTGAATCCCATAATAAGAAATGGTTTTTATGAGATAGGAAAGGTCCTGTTTGGGTCATCAAAAATCAAATATGATAAGATTTGTGTAAGGCCAGAGTTCTGACAACAGTGCATGTGAAAAAGACTAAGCTTGTCTCAGGAGTAAGGCCTTGTCACCACCACCATTGCCCCCCTCCCCCGAAGAAGTATGTGTACATTTCTTGCCTTCAAGACAATATACTACAGTTGGAAATCATGTCCAGGCCAAGGATCTCTCAGTAAGCAGGTATAGCTGATTGAGAGGCAGTAACCCAAAGATGCTCCCAAAAGTCGCAAAGTGATTTAGATAAAACTCCCAGCATCAGGAGTGGTCTACCTTCCTACAAATCATTAACCAAGGTGGCCCCTGAGGAGCCCCCCAAAATACAGGCTATTATTTTGCTGTTGGTTGTCCACTAGAACTAGACAATAAGACCTTATTGTTAAAGACATTGCAGACTTTGGTTACAGGACACAGGGAAGTGAAGCTGAGGTTGAGATGGAAGCTTCCCTACCTGCTGGTTAGCTTTCACAGTGTCAGAAACTGCTGGGAAAGAATTTCCATCAACAATCCTACCCAGCTAGAGATTCTGCATGGTACTCTACCAACATGCCAGGCAAGTTGCTCCTACTTGTACAGTCATGACTTTTATGGGTATAACTGACTACTTTCTCACTGGTCTTAAGGCTCAATCCACCGAAGGGAATTCACATCTGATACTCAAGAGTCCAGTCAAAAGGTGATGACTAGGAAGGTCATAGGCCCTAGTGGGGAAACAATTATCGCTCTTTTGCTAAATGGATGTGATGTGTCTGTCAAATTGTTCTAAGCATTTATGTTTACATTCATAGATATCACTGCTGTCATCCTTGGTCAAGTAAACTTCTACATGCAGTGGGCACCAGTTACTACAGAGACTCACAACTGGTCAAAAAACATTGTGAAAATGAGACTGCTGAACACTCACCTATAAAAGTGATATCTAAATCATCCCCTCCAACCTCAGGGAATATTACAGAAGAGGGGCTGAAATGTAAGAACAGGAGGAAGGGGAGAGAGTGTTGTGAATGCTGTCCTCCAGGAATGACATGCCATTGCCTTTTTGAACTTTCAGGAGCCATGATTACCTGCATGAGATTCACAGGAGATTGGGCCCATTAATGTCTGTCATGGAGAAAGGAGGACTGACCCCTTCCTGAATAAATAAAGCTGGTTAATGGTTGCTGAGCAAGACATTTTCTTCGACTGTTCGGGCACTCATAAGTTGCCTCTACTTCTGTATATAACACCTCACTCATGCTCCTGTAAGTGACCCTAATTTAGGTTACTGATTCACCAAGCTAGATTTAAATGGAATCATTTCTCTGACCTGCCATTGGTGCCATATCCTGGATGGGTAGATGTTTGTTTGTTTCCTTAGGAAAAGTCCACATAACGATGTTGACATTTCTGCTCCAGGTACCACCATGAGCCATTTGCTAAGTTGTTTAGTGATAGCAAACAGGAGCTTTGTCCCTTTTATCAGTGTCTTTCTAGCGGGTAAACAATGGATGTCTGTCCATAGTGCATAAAGGATTGGGCCCCACACAAAGGCCCCAGTTTTCCTTTAAACCACACACGGTTTTGATGCATAGCCTCTAGATCTCCAAAGCTGACATTGCAGACCTAGGTCCCTGGGACAAGGGAACAGCATGTTTAAGAGCCAAGATTTGACTCTGTCTTCCCAGCTCTGGCCTTGCAGTTTTGAGGTTGTTTGAGATGTGTGAGGAGAGGGCATTGGAACAGACATTCCAAAGGCCATGTCAGAACCTGCCCCTGCTGCCATTCTCCTCAGAGGAGTTTGTCATTCTCTGTATACAACTGTGACCTTCAGATACCACCTCACACTGGGGGAAGTCTGTCCCCCAATATTCTCATCCTCCAGGCCCACATGGGGACATCACTCACCTCATCTGCAGGGAATAGGAGAAAAAGACTTCTATACCTTCTGCCCCTTGGATTCCATCCCCCACCCCCCGCCCCAGGGCACACAGTACCATGCATAATAGCATTTTAAAGCAATTGATTTATTCTGAATCTGCATCAGTCTTTGCTTTCTATATAATAAATAAGTGAAAATAATTGAATTCAAAAGAAAACTTATCTCCAGAGAGCTCCATGTGTCCTCCCTCCTACATCCCTGGATCCAGGGGTATCATGGCTCTGACTATAGCCCTAGTGCTACAGCCAGGCAACTACCAAATGCAGAGCTGAACACACTTACTCCTAGCTTGGGAGTCATCCTCCCTGCTCCCTCATTCATCAGGGGACAAAGTCGTGAAGGAGAGACAGAAAACCCATAAGCCAAGCTACTTCAGCTAGATAAAGGAATGCTCAGGTAATGGACACAATAAACTCAAGACCAAAATAATAGATTACAATGAAATCCATACCACATCATATTGGGATGGTTGGTGTTTCAGGAAAGCACAGAAACTAACAAAAGTTGACAAGAATGTGGAGAAATTAGGACCTGCACACTGGGGTGGGGCTGTGGATGCTGCTGCTGGGTGGGACTGTGAATGATGCTGCTGTGGATGATGTCAACACTGTGGAAAGCAACACAGAAGCATCTGTCTTAGCATATGATGTAGGAACTCCATTTCTTGATATCTACTCAAAAGAATTGAAGTCACGCTGGGCGGTGGTGGCGCACGCCTTTAATCCCAGCACTAGGGAGGCAGAGGCAGGCGGATCTCTGTGAGTTCGAGGCCAGCCTGGGCTACCAAGAGAGTTCCAGGAAAGGCGCAAAGCTACACAGAGAAACCCTGTCTCTAAAAAAAAACCCAAAAAAAAAAAAAAAGTTCGAATTGAAGTCATACATTCAAAGAAGTATTTTATGCCGGTGTTGGTTGGACCATTACTGACTGTAGCCAAATGAGGGAAGCGACTCGAGTGCCTAGCCATTCCTTGCTGAACAAATTAAAATGGTATCTACAGTCCACGTAATATCATGCTGCCTCAATAGCTGTCACATACTGCAGCAAAGAGGAACCTGGAGAACACTACGCTAAGCGAATAACAAAAGTACAAATACCATTTGAGTCTACCTGTGGCACATGCAGCGTCAAATTTTAAAAGGTAGACAATGGAATGGTAGTGTTTAGAGGCTAACGGGAAGTGGGAAATTGAGTGTTTGTCCTGCAGGAAGGATGAATAGCGGTGATGGTAATACAACAATGCAAGTATAATTAAGTCCATTGAACTGTACGCTCTGACATGGCTGTGTTAATACGTTTTGTTGTATGTATTTTCATCATGGTTTAAAAGGATACCATCTCAGCAAGCTGGCATCAAATAAAGAGCAGACATTACTCAGGACTCAAACTGTGAACACATTCAGTTTTTATTATTATACATCCTCCTCTTGCCCCAGTTCCTAGTTTCCCAACAGGACGGAACACGGCTCAAGTTGCCAACCACAACCTTGATCAACTATTACCTGACCTAAGATAGGCACAGAGATTTAAGGATATACTGACCCCACTTGGATGAAAGTTTACAATGTAGTTGGGCAGAAAAGGCAGTAACTGCAAAGAGAAATTAATTCAGGAGTGCTGCCAAACTCTTGCTAAATGGATGGTGTTATGGGCAATGAATTCTAGGAAGTCAGAATAGGCTCCCATGGGTGGGAACAGACAACAACAACAACAAAAGTCTTCAAGGAAGAAGTATTGAAAGACATGTACAATTTTGGATCCTGGGACATAGGTGAGAAATTGTTCAAACCAAGGGAGCCTCTGCTGAGGCAAGAGCATCTGGAGAATGTCGGGAGGAACACCCAAGGAGTGCCCTGGTGGCCAAGCTGGTCTAGTTAGAATTAAAGCTGAGTGCACAGGAAGAGTGAGACATAAGGCTGGAATGATGTCTGAGACTCAGGTGTGGAACCTGAGATGACATACAAGAAGTTTGGATAACAGCTTTGAAGCAGAGAGCACCTCAATGTCTGTGGAGAGATGTAAACCAGATGAGACAGGAAAATATTCTAAAGAACCTGAGGCAGGGGCATTTGAGCTACACTTTGTTTAAAAATAAGCACCCTTTGCTCCCGCATAAGCCCCACCTTTCACTCCACCATGGGTGTTTCCTTGGTCTCCACAGCCACTTACATCCTGTGGCCCTGGGAAAACATCATCAGGTCTACAGTTGCTGTTACTCTCTTGCTCCTGATTGTAGCTGTATGGGCTCGGGCCTTCAGTATCCAGGCGGCATGGGTTAGATTCATGACAACCTAGTTCTTGGTGGTGGGGGACTGGATTAGGGCCTGAGCAGGGACTGGGACAGCGAAGGGGCTCCCCACAAGGCTCTGGGCTGGAGCAGCGTGCAGGATGCGGCATTGGCTCTGGATATGGACAGGGCTGTGGGCACGGACGTGATTCTGGATTCTCACAGCGAACCGGGCGCGGGCGTGGCACTGGACGTGGTGCTGGTTGAGGAGCTGAACATGGTTCTGGATACAAACACGGTTCCGAAAATCGCCTCAGAGGAGGACATGGGCGGGGTTCTGGACTTGGGCATGGCTCTGGACGTGGACATGGACGTGGTGCAGGAACTGGGCACCGCTGCCATGTTGGTTCTGGAGACCGGTCAC
>CABHPR010139768.1:12636-30129 GCA_902168415.1 Peromyscus melanophrys | reverse complement strand
AAAAAAAAAAAAAAAAAAAAAAAAAAAAAAAAGGAGAGAGAGAGAGAGAAGGAATTCTATGAGCAAGTGCATCAGGATCATGATGGGGAAACCTGCAGAGACAACCAAACCAAACTAGTGGGAACTCATGAAATTTAGATCAACAGCTGTGGAGCCTCCACGGGACTGGACTAGGCCCTCTGCGTATCAGGACAGTTGTGCAGCTTGATCTGCTTAAGGGGCCCCCTGGCAGCAGGATAAGAATCCATCCCTGGTGTGTGTGTGCGGGCTTTTTGGATCCCACTACCTAGGATGGGACACCTTGCACAGCCTTGAGGCAGGGGGAGGGGCTTGGACCTGCCTCTACTAAATGTGCCTTCCCATGGGAGGCCTTACCTTCTTGTGGGAGGGAATGGGGGTTGGGTTGGGACAGGGAGGCTGGGGAGGGTGGGAGGAGGGAAGAAGGGGATCTTTGATTGGTATGTAAAATGAATAAAAAATTTTTTTTCTTAATAAAGAAAGAAAACATACATTTTGAAATGAAGACTGAGCTTTGCCGAGGACGTAGTACTGACCTCCTCTGTGCATGGAAGGTTCTAGTGGCCTTTGAAGCTGCACTGATTCGATCAACGTATGCCAAGCGAGTCTGGATTGCTCTCATTTACTGGGTGTCATTTTCCTTTGTATTCCAGAAGACACTGCTTTCAGTGTCATTTTCTTGAATATCTCCCCAGCTCCCAAGCTGGCTAACAGCGTCCTAATAAGTGACCAGACGGATTTTCAGCCATGTTGGATGACAGAGTCAGCTGTGCCTTAGACAGACCCTCTCAGTGGAAAAAGCAACTGGAATGTGTCAATCACTGGTGTCCCCGTGGCCTCTCACCATATCCTCCTCATTATTTTTAGCTCTAACGTGATAGGTGAGTACCATCCCTCTCCTCCGCTGTTGCCCCCTCTCTGGAGCTGGCAGGAAAGTTCCAGGTAGTAAAAGGTGCTGGCTGGGATGGAGGACACGACAGTGCATAGGACTGATCTGCGCAGTGTCAGAAGAAAGCAGAGACTTCACACCGAACATCCTCCCAGCCAAGCCCCAGCATGGAGGACAGCCACCTGGCTACCCCGGGGAAAGAACAAGTTTCTCCACGGAAACCCAGTTCATAGCCAGAGGGAGAAGAGGTGCGGAGACCCAGATGGAGAGCTGGGGAGCCTAGCGGAGGGCGTGACGCCTGATCCTGCTTCCAAGGTGAAGTCTGATCCTATTTCCAAGGATCGAGCAGCCTGCTAGGACCTGGCTGTTCTTTGTCACTGTTGGCCTGCAATACATTGAGTAAATCCTGAGGCCTCTGTTTCTTCATGTGGAAAACGGGATTAAGAAAATCCACCTAGGAAGGTTGCCATTATGGGCTCTTCCTCCGGATCCTAAAACCCAATAAACTCCCTGTTCTAGAAGCTGCTTTGGGCCCTGTGTTTTACCACAGCAACGGAAGAGTGACTGATACGGTGTGTGTTTGTTTGCAGCATTGGGAGTGGGACCCAGTGCCCTTTCCACGGTAAGCAAACATTCTTCCACGGAGCCGCGGCCCAGCTCTAGGACTTTGCTGGAACATGAGATTCGGTTGAGAGGAAACCTTTCCTAATCTCCTTTAGCTCCCATTTTAAGAAGGAGAGGAGATGAGTCAGTTCTGCACCCCAACCTCCCTTCTCAGTCCAAGAGGGAAGAGGTACATCCGGCGGGAACACTTAGAGGAGGCGAGAGGGGAGTGAGGCCTCCGGCTTCTCTACTCCTAGAAGAAGCACTTCGGTGTCCCTTGTCCCCCTGCACACAGGAGCATCAGCCAGCGGGCAGCAGGCAGCCTGGGGCTTGCTCCTCAGCTGCCTCCGCTACCCTGTAGCTTCGGTCCTGTCCAGAAGTTCTCAGTTGTGAGAACTAACAAGGGATGCAGGATAAAACTGAGCATGTGGCTAAGGAGTCAGGTCACCATGGTATTAATGAGCAGGTATTAATGAACACGCCCTGCAGTGTTGATAGGGAGGCCCCACACTGAGCCACCACATGCATGACCCGAGTTATCACAACACCCCACTTCTGCACTGGTATGAATTTGCATCCAGTCTGTTCTTTTCCTGAACTTTGAGGGGTCACCAGTCTGTTCCTGACCTTCTTCTCATCATCATCTTGAGCTGAGCTGAGATGCAAAGTTATTCCCACTGTGTATGTGTTCCCTCTCTCCGCCCCCTCCTCCTCTCCACACAGGGTCTCACAGTATAACCCAGCCTGACCCAAGAGCTGGAATTACAAGTGTGCACAGCCCTGTTGGTGCATCGAATGCCTATCTGTATCGTCTGTATCTCTTTTGAAGGCATATTTTGTAAGCCAGGCATAGACATACTCCTATAATCCCAGCAGTCCGAAGGTAGAGGCAGGAGGATTATCAGTTGAAGGCTAGCCTGGGCTATGTGAGCCCCCTAGGGTTCCATGTGTACAGGATTTTCCATGATAGCCTCAATTTTTAATCTCTCCGTTGTTTCTGTGATTTTCCTACCACTTTTCATACCGTGTCGTAGGTTCCAGCTTGGGTTCTGGAAAAAATGGTCAATATTCGATTACTATCTCCAAAGCTACCAAAGCAATTATCCTGTACCTTGCAGATGAACAGGAGAGGAATGTTTAGGGGCTTCCTGGGGCCTCAGCCATGCCTTACTCTTCCCACTCTTTGAACCCAGGAGCTCAGGAAATCAAGACTCGGGAGCAAGCCGACTGCTGAGCCTAACTCTGAAGAAGCCGGCTACCGGCACCTTCCTCCAACTTTCAGACAGGTCTCAGCCGGCCTTGGGCATCATCCCTTGTTGGTGGCTCCTCCTTAAGCAATGAATCTTTCTCCTCCTCACTTTTCTCCTCCATTAAATGGGGCGAACAAGGGTGTTAAAGGACATAATTGACGTTTATGGGGAGCCTTAGCGTCTTGGATGAAAGTCTCTGGAGCTGGGGAAAGCTTGTCCAAGATGAGTTAATACTTTGATTAATGGAGACCAGGGGAGACAAACACACCCTGCGTCATCTAGAATTATCCTGCCTGGTGTGGTGTTCTAGTTTGTTGCTGTGATAAAACACTGACCAACACTAACTTGGGGAGGAAAGAGCACATTTCATCTCACAACTTCCAGGTCACAGAGCATTGAGAGTGGGAACTCAAGGCAGGACCATAGAGGCAAGAACCGAGGCAGAAACCACTAGGGAACACTGGCTTGCTCTCCAGGGCTTATTCAGCCTGTTTTCTCGTACCGACCAGGACCAGCTGCCTGGTAGCACCACCCACAGTGGACTGGGCTCTCCTCTATCAATAATTAATCAAAAATATTCCACACTTTCTTGTCTACAGGCCAGTCCGATGGAGGCATTTTCTCAATCAAGGTTTCCTCTTCCTTGGTGAAGCTGGTTTATGTGGAAGTGACAGAAGCTAACCAGCCATGTGGGTAGCAAGGTTTCATCTAACAGGGGCTTATGGGGACTTCTTTGCTCTCTTTTTAACAGTGTTCACCATCCCTGACCTCTACTCCAGGCTTTGGTTACAGGGGACATCAGATCAGCAGGGCTGCAGGCTTTCAAGCTTCTGCTCCCACGCACATAGTAAATGCTCAGTAAATATTTGCTGGAGAGACCCATAAATCACTTTATTTGCTCAAATCTATGGAGCAGGTTTAAGAACCACATTGCCCTAGTAGTTTCAAATCCCAAGATGATGAAGAACATAATGAAATAGAAGACTGTCTTGAGTTATTAAAAATGCTCACTCAATAAGAGTAAAGAGGTTGGGCTAGTGAGATGGTTAGGGTAAAGGAGAGCACCGCCAAAGCTCACAACCTGAGTTCAATCCCCAGGACCCCCGTGGTGGAAGGAGAGAACCAAGCTGCCCCTTGACCTCTATATGTGCACTGTGGTGTGTGCATCCACACATGTCTACATGCATACAAAATAAATAAATACAGAAAAAAAAGAAGAATAAGGACCCACACAATCTCCCCAAAGCCGAGGGCAGTGCTTCAGACAACAGCAAACTCGGAGGAAATTCACTTTATTTGTATTATTTTCACCTTTAGAGAGAAAAACTCTATGCAACTAAACACATTGGAACTTGCTGTTGTCATGAACACAGTCTGGTAGGCCACGTCTTTTTTCCAACATCATGTCACGGCTCAAAGCCTTTTAAAGTCTCTCCTTAAGAATTTTACACAGAATCAGACCTGTTATTTTAGTACCTGGTATGGTGTTAAATCCTCATGTTTGGAGAGCAAATGTGATTATTTAAAACAGCAAAAGGAAGCTGGACATGGTGGCACGTGCCTTTAATCTCAGCAGGCAGATCCCCGAGGGGTAGAGGCCAGCCTGGTCTACATAGTGAGTTCTAGGACAGTCAGGGCTAGCCCTAGCCAGAGGGAGACCCTGTCTCAAAAACAAAATAAAATAGAAAAGGATGTTAGGAACACATGTACGACTGAACAGTCGGGGTAATTGACCCCAAGGGGGTGTGGCCATGATATAATGGAAATGACCTCCTTGCAGTGCTTTGAAGCTGGATCTAAAGAATATTTTATAGAAGTGCTTTCAGAAGCGGCTTTTGTTCCATCTTTGGTTCAGGGGGTTTGTTTTGGAATAGGGTTTTAGGTAGCCCACTGGCCTTGAGTTCATACATACTTAAAGATGACCTTGAACTCCTGAACTCCCTGCTTACACTTCCCAGGTGCCAGGATTACAGGCTTACTCCAGCACACCCAGCTCAGACATAGCTTTGAGGACTGGCTTAGTAAATCTTCCCACTCCCACAGAGAGGAGGAAACAATGAAGAAGGGCACCCTGTGTCCCAGCACCTGACACCTGTGCATCAGGCTTCAGCAGTGACGATTGCTTTGATCCAGGAGTACTGTGGCGGTTTGGGTCAGAATGTCTTCAACAGGCTTGTGTGTTTACATAGTTGGTCCCCAGATGGCTGCACTGTCTTGTGTGAGGTGGTGAAACCTTCGGGACATCTGACGTGGTTGGAAAGATGCATCCCTGGAGGCTGGCCTCTGAAGTCACACCCAGTACCAGTTCCTGTCCCCTTCTTTGCCTTCTGACCATCTGAGAAACAGCAGCCACGAGCTCCCGTGGCCAGGGTCTGAAGCTGCCGAGTCTGTGGCGCTCCAGCCTGCCTTCCCCGTCATGACAGACTGTCCCCTGAAGCTGTGGGCTGATGTGTGGTTGCACACATCGCCCCTGCCCTGTGTGAAAACAATAGCAAAAATAAAGGTAGCAGCTGGGTGTGGCAGTGCATGTCTACTGGGGAGACTGAGGCAGCAGGAGGGTCAGGAGGTGAAAGCAAGCTTGGGCTGCATATTGAGACTTTGATACACCCCCCCACACACACACACACACAGCCACAGAGGGTCATGTGACAAGCACTGAGTAGGCACCAATAGAAATGGACTAAGATGATATACTCTGACCCTCATTTCCTTCATTCATTCATTTATTCAATGAACATACAGAGTGTCTAATGCCAAGCACTGTCCTAGAAGCTAGGATGAGAGCGTGGAATAAAACACACCCTCTGCCTTCCTTGAATTGACATTCTCATGGAGGAGACTAAAGAGACCCTGAGAAACACCGTCCAAATTCTATGGCTTTATCCAGAGAGTCGGTGTTACTCACATATCTATCAGTCCTTCTTCCCTAAACGTAATCATTCAATTAAAAAATCTACAATCTATGGAAAAGACATCGCTAAGCAACCAGATACCATCTGCGGGCTACTACACCGTCCTAAGCCAGAGTTGGAGAATAACAGAGATGAGAGGCAGGATTTGTGTAGTAATTATTGATAGCACAGTAGAAAGAGGCACACACAGGAAAGGGCTAATGTCATCCAGTTGGTGATGTCTTACAGAAACAAATTCCACCCCGGTAGTTGTCAAAATATACACTAAGAATCAAAATAATTTCTCTCTGGGCCTATGGGACTTTGCACATGGGATTCAAGTACTGTCTACTCACCTACCAGAGGAGGTAGGACAATGGTTCTCAGCCTGTGGGTTGTGACCCCTTTGGAAACCTGACTGGCCTTTCCACATGAGGTTGCCTATCGGAAAACACAGATCTTTACATTACAATTCATAGAAGTAGCAAAATTACACTTATGAAGTAGTAACAAAATAATGTTATGGTTGGAGGTCACCGCAACATGAGGAACTGTATTAAAGGGTCGCAGTATGAGGAAGATGAGAACCACTGAGAGAGAGGATGATTGTCCCCAGACTGACTACCCTAGTTTGCCCACAGTTGTCCTAGTTTGGGACCTAGAGGTCTACATCACAGAAAGCCCTCAGTTCTGGGTAGTCTGGAACAGACTGCTGAGCAAAGGGACCAGGCGCCAACGTGAGGGCAGAAGATACAGGGCAGGCATCAGTAGGGATGGGAGACAGCTCTCCTGACCCCGTCCATTAGATCAGCATGCCTTTTTGGCTAGCGCTCAACTCCAGAACTAACTTTTCCAAACTTGTCACTCAACACGCTAAAGAAGAAAATGAAGGCATATTCCCAGTCCCAAATTCAGCCTCACACTGAGCCAGGCCACCCTTCCTTCCTGGACCTCAGAGCCATTGAGTGTTAAGTAAAGGGCTGGACCACATCAGAGCTACTACACTCCAGACAGTGAGTGGGTCCATTTTCATTGTCATAAAGTTGACCAAGTGGATTGAAAATGCTATATTTTGTAACTGTTTATTACATTTATTTATTGTGTATGCATGATGGAGGCATGCACGCGCCGCCACACATGTGGCGGTCAGAGAACAACCTGCAGGATTTGGATCTCTCCAACTACTAAGTGGGACCAAAGGATTGAACTCAGATCGTCAGGTGTGGTGGCAAGCAACTCTACTGCTAAGCCATCTCTCCGGGCCTGCAGAAGATATTTTTAATTAATGAGACAAAATAAGTATGAGATATTAGAGATCATGGCATATCATACGAAGGAAGTATTGTTTGTAATCTGTATTTCTGCTGTGTATGCATGTCCCTGTGTTGAGCCTCAATGTAAACAGTAATGCTCAGTGTGAGCTGCAGCCAACCTTTAAAGTCAAAAGTTGGGTACTCCAACTGTCCTGCAGGTTCTAGAAATTTTTTTATTGAAAATAGGTTTTTTTTCTCATATAATATATCTGATTATGGTTTCCCCTCCCTCTGCTCCTCCCAGTTCCTCCCCACCTCCCCTCCCATCTGGGTCCACCCCTTTCTGTCTGACATTAGAAAACAAACAGGATTCTAAGGGATTATGATATGATATAATATAATGTAATAAACTATAATAAGATAAAACAAAAACTAAGGCATCGGAATAGGACAAAACAGAGGGAAAAGAGTCCTAGAAAAGGCACAAGAAACAGATAAAAATGCAGAGACCCACTCATTTCAACACTCAGGAATCCCATAAAAACATTAAACTGGAAGTCATACATACATACACAAAGGACCTATGGAGGGAGGGAGGGAAAGAGAGAGAGAGAGAGGAGCACTGAAACAGCCTCTGGAATGCTGCCTTCCAGCTGGAGGGACTCAGAGAGCCCAGCAAATGCCACAAGCATGGACACCACAGTCCCCTGGAAAAAAAACCGGGAGAAGATGTGTGATGGAATTATCCACAGATGCACACTCACTGTAGCCACTTGCCAGAGCATGGAACCTGACAGGCACTGCCTGCATCCTGCTGAGGAAACCGTGGTCTTGTGACTTGTCATCTACAGTATCAAGATCTAGAATGAATAAAAGTTAGCTCTTTTCACACGAGGAGTCACCATCAGAGAACCCTTCTGTTTCTTACCCTCTCCCCGGCACACACAAAAGGAGTCACACAGGAATTTCCACAGTCAAGATCTGGATAAAAATACCAGCGTCCTGAAAGAAAAATGTGTTTTGTTTGGTTTGGTTTTTCCTTTCAGGTCACCATTTCTTTCCAGTCCAGTTTGGTGAGAGGATGGGATTGGAAAAGGCTGCTGTGGGTGGCCCCCAGTGTTTAAAAACTTAGGAGGTGATGTCACTCTTCCAAAGTATAAAAAGTACTTCCCTTGCAGAAGACCCAAGTTAGTTCCCAGTGCCACCTGTGAGTCTTCTGGCCTCTGAGTGTAGGCAATGTATACATACATACACACACACACACACACACACACACACACACACACACACTTTCAGTCATACAAACACACATAATTAGTAGTAAAAATAATAAATCTTTTAAAAAACAGACAAAAATTTAAGATTTTACAGTGGAACCTGAATGTGGGGCTACCTCAGGGGCAGGGCTGGTCCCGGGATGAGCTCAGCCCAGATGAGGGTGCCTGAGCCCCTGGGGCCACATCCCACACAGGTGAGGGGTGTGTGCCTGAGTATGAGGAAGCTTCCTATAGAGCTCACTGCCTTCTGGTGAGTCCCGGCAGGGGGTGGGACTGGGTGTACAAACAGATGGCTGTACGAGTCAGGACCTGTCACTTTGAGAAAACAGGGTTTATGGAAAGGACAGCCATGCTTGCAGTCCCGCCCTGAACTACTAAGCAGCCAGGTGTCGGGACTGGAGGAACGGTAACTGCTCAGCTCAGGCCAGTCCCTTCCTCTCTGTATTTCTGTGTTTCTTGAAGCTAGGTAAATATCAAACAGCCTTCAAATAAATCAAACAAAGCTGTGGAACTAGCAGCCACATTTCTCATGGTCTTTAGCTCCTGTTGCTAGACTCCAAATTCCAAGATTCTCTCAATTCATCTCTTGGCGGCACACGCTCCTTGCCTGGCTAGGATGGGGATGACTTCAGGGCAGCCTTGTCCCATCAGCTGCTGCTAGGAGAACTTCAGAGCCTAGTAGAGCAAGCATATTGAGGGCAGGCAAGTGCCCAGGGATCCCGAAGCTTCAGTAGATCTCCATGGCAGGAGACAGGCAGGGCTCCCAGGAGACACAAGTCCTGAGGGCAGCTTGGAATCCAAATTCCAGAGGAGTGAAGAGACAAATACCAGCATGGATCTGGAGCAAGAGCACAATAAGAGTACCCAGTGAATAAAACTGGGGCGCTGTGGGAGGTGTCATTACAGGAAAAAGATCGCAGTCACCAGATGTGGGGCACAGACTGAGGGAAGCGCAGAGGCCCACCTGAATAATCGCCTTTCTTTCTTAGTCTCAGAGTGGAGCCTTGATGCGGTAGGCAACTGATGAAGATAACCTGGCTGTCTAATTTGTTAGCTCAGCATTTTATTTAGGCAACTCAGGGCCGTGGAGTATTTATATGAGTAGAAACTGGATAGGCACGCACTAAGGCAGGGCTGCATGCCCCTACATCAAAATCACCTCAAGAGCTTGTTTAAAATGCAGACCTCAGGGTTCCCCAAGAAACACAAGGAATCTAACCTCTTGGCTAGGACCCAGGACACTACACAACAGTGGGATGCAGGTTATCTTGTTCTATTGGGAACAATTTCGGAATATTGGGTTCTGTTTGCCCTGAACAGGTCAATGTTCATTCACGTGAAAACCTCCTGTATGATTTTTCCCCCTGCCTGGGAAGACATGATGCCTAGGAGAGTGTTATCTTTCGCTCTACTCCCACGGCAGACAGGTTTCCTCAGCCCCAGCTGCAGTCGGGTTTTTGATGTCACCCCAATGTCCAGACCTCAGCCCCACCCTCCACCCACTGTGGCTATAATTATGCCGTCCTTTCCAGACATTGGCCAGAGCCCAGCCGCCCCTGCTCCTTACTAGTCCCTAAAGTGCCTCAAAGCTTTGGGTGAGGAGTCCAAAAACATCTCCAAGAGCCAGAATCTTTTCTGCCCTCTGCACACTGGCCTAAGCCATAAGAATGGCCTCTGCCTTCATTTCTTGCGCCAATTTCTTCCCTTCATTGAGAAATAAATATCTATTGAATACCAGGCTACCAAAATGAGAATGTCCTTTGATTCCTGGGAAATACTCACTTCTCAGGAAGAATTTTGTATTGGCTTTTTTTTTTTTTTTGCCTGTTTTTCACTTTAAGGATAATTTCTAATGACATTTTCATATAAAGTTAGAGATTAAATATGTACTCACTAAGTAAAGGTCAAATGATATTACATTATGAGGAAAAACAAATAGTCCAAATAAGTTCAATACAGTTAAGCCTTGAGCATGCTCAGTAGTTGGGTATCTAAACTGGCTGGAAGGAACCTTGTAGCACTCACAGAACCACAGAACCACAGAACCTGGGCTCCCAACTTGTCAAAGTTCTTTTATTGTGGGCATGGTCATCAAGGAACAATAGAGAGCCTCTGTTCCTGATTCCAGCAATTATGCAATTAGAAGCTTAGCACAAATCCCCAGGACACCATGAAACAGCCTTTCTCAATGAATGAAACAGTCTCCGGCTTACCAAGCTGCCTCATTAAAAATGTGATTTCAGGAGTGCTTGAGGGAAGAACTTAACTCTGAAGTCTGTCTGTTCTAAAATCACCTGTGTGACAGATAACCTCTGTACTAGCACTTGGTCCCTAGGGCCAGGGGCAGTAGAGAACTGGCTTCTTACCGTCATGCTCAACGGGACGCTAGCTTCAAGACGACGGTGGTGTCTGCCATAGAGGCTGGTGTAACTTACTCGTGTTATGTTGGCGTCGAGGTTGTTTGGGCATCATTAATATATATGTAGACTTTGCTATACACATGCTTATGGGATGTTTGCTACGTCTGGCCACCTTGAAGACACTTTTTCAATAGCACTTTTTATGGCTAGCCCTTTCCCCTCCCCAGGATGCTCAGCCACTGAGCTGTGTGGTCCCGCCCTACTTTTTTGTTTTGGTTTTTTTTTTTTTTTTTTTGAGCTGAGGACCGAACCCAGGGCCTTGTGCTTGCTAGGCAAGCGCTCTACCACTGAGCTAAATCCCCAGTCCCTCCCGCCCTACTTTTTACTATTACATTTTATTATTCTGAGACAGGGTCTCACTAAGTTAACCAGATTACTCTTAAACTTGTAATCCTCCTGTCTCACCTTCCCAAATGGCTAGAATTACCTGCCTGGACCATGGACTAGCTTTGTAATCCACACAACCCTATGAGATAGTTACTGTTAGCTTCCTGTCTGTGTGAGTAAAACGAGGAACACAGCTTAACTGGCTTGGGCCTGGCGTGGAGCAAGCAGTGGTTTTAGATCTGAACCAAGGTCTGGCTCCAGGACCTGAGCTTTCAACCCCAAACTGCACTATTTTGTCATTTACATTGTACATTCCATAGACACAAATACATGTATATGAAATTCTATAAATAGTACACAAAAATCTTTAGATGTCTTTATACTTCTGTAAGTTTAAGTTGTTAGAATAAAAGCATGTGATCCAATATTCATCTCGTGATCATTTTTTCTTATTATAAACAAAGTTTTGTGCCAAAACTATTCAAGTCAAAAAACACACACACACATGCTAGGTGGTGGCTCTGCGAATGTTACGGAATCCAAGCCTGGATCCCAGTGGCGATACACAGGTGGAAGGAGCAGACTCCAGCTTGTCTCTGAAGCCCCGCCCCTTCCTCCACTCACCTCCCTGCTGAGCCCCTGGATATGCCCGATGCCTGATTCCCTAGGAAGAGTCCGTGCTGTGGGGTCGGCTCTCCCAGGATGAGAAGAAGCCAGACTCAGCTAGCATCGCAGTCCTTGACGCCAGCACAGTGTTTAACTTGCCCAGACCTCAAGCCCACTGCACACCTTCTGCAGGGGAGGTGAGCTCCCCTGCTTGTCGCACGGCTGACGCCTGTGTGGGGTTACCATCACCAGCAGCGTCCTCAGAATTTTCTCCCTCTTCCCTGAAGAGAAGAAACATCAAGGCCACTCCTCTCGGCTGTGGCCTTAGCAGCATCATATCTTGTACATGCTGAAGTCTCTGGTTCTTCGGTCATGCTGGGTTTTCTTTTCTTTTCTTTTAAAATGACTTTTCTTTTTCTCATTTTAAAGACTTATTTCTATTTTATGTGTATGAGTTTTGCCTGCATGTATGCATGTGCATCTTATGTGTGCCAGGAGTTACAGATGGTTGTGAGCCAATAAGTGAATCAACCTTGATCTTCTGCAAGAGCACGGAGTTCTCTTAACCAATGAGCCACCTTGAAATCCAGTCACACTGTTAGAACTGCAGTTCGAGGGAGCCCTGTGCCCAAAGGGTTCCCTTGTTGTTGTTGTTGTTGTTGTTGTTGTTGTTGTTGTTTTTCCGAGACAGGGTTTCTCAGTGTACTTTTGGTGCCTGTCCTGGATCTCACTCTGTAGACCAGGCAGGCCTCAAACTCACAGAGATCCGCCTGCCTCTGCCTTCCGAGTGCTGGGATTAAGGGCATGGGACACACACACACACACACACACACACACACACACACACACACATCTTCTAACTATAAATCCATATACCCTAAGGCATTGTACTGAGTGAAGCATGCACAGGGACATGGGTTCGGTCCCTAGCCTAGCAAAAAAATAAAATAAAAAGGTAAAAAATAATAAAAGCTCACTGGTAGAGACTTCTCCCCTCATCAGGTCATTCTCTGAACTGGTCAAGGGAAAATGTCAAGCATCGTTTTACTATGGTTCTCCAAGGCCCCTGTGCCAAGGGGTTGGGGATCTGCTCTGGCTCCAGGCCAGTCTCCCACAACACTCAACAGAACAGCTCAACACCAGCTGGAAGGAGTTGTGCCTTTTCTGCCTACGTAAAGTTACACCCGGAAAATGCTGGCACCTGCAGCCATTATTTCTTCTCTTAAAACAGGAGGAAAGATATCAGCAAGGCATTTGCTATGGTCTTGCCGATAGGTGTAGTAATTAATGAGCATGAACCGGTGCTGTCTACCCCAGTGCTACATGTAAGAGATGAATGTGGACCGGAAGGAAATCGTGCTCGCCAACAACAGTGACCAATCAGATCTTCCAGACTCAGGGCCTAAACTACTCAGGGAGAACTTTCTAGAGCTTCCTCCACACCTCCGAACAACTGCCTCCCACAGGGAATAATCTACACCAACCAAGAGAATAGCTGGAGGAAGTCCATCACTGAGGGAAGGTTGCACCAAGACTTGGCAAGATAGGCAGCCTGCAATGACAAACGGCTGCAGGGCCACCAAGCTGAAACGAAAGCCCGGGGCCACCATTCAACAGGAAGCACCCAGCGGAGTTCTCTCAGGACAGGATGACATGTAGACTCATGCCCAACCTTGCTGCAGGAGCGGCCAAGTGTTCATCTCCTTTAAAATGTGGTGTTGCCTCCCGTGACCCGGGACTAGGGCACTGGTTTTCTCTACACATTAGTAGGAAGCAAAATATTTGTTCACTTTTCACATTAGGATCTCAAAAATGATTTGCTTTCCATTTCTTTTCACAAAATACATTGATATAAGACAATACTGGTGTGTGTGTGTGTGTGTGTGTGTGTGTGTGTGTGTGTGTGTGTGTACATCCCTTTACCAAATGGCACTACCACAGCTACTGTGCTAGCCAGGTGGCAGTGATGCATGCCTTTAATCCCAGCACTTTGGAGGCAGAGGCTGGCGGATCTCTGAGATCAAGGCCAGCCTGGTCTACAGAGTGAGTTCCAGGACAGCCAGGGCTACTCAGAGAAACCTGGTCTCAGAAAAAAAAAAAAAAGAAGCTTCTAGTAGCTGGGAGTTCTATTCAAAGAACAATTGCTATAAAAACGTGCACACTCTCCTGAAAGCAAGAGGCCAGACCAGTGAGAATGAGCTCTGCTGCAGAGGAATGTAGAGCTCACAGAAAATCCCAGGAGCTAGCAGTCTGTCACTGAGCCAAGGCTAGGATGGGAGGAGTGAGGAAATCACCTCGTGTGCAAATAAACAAACAAACAAAAGAAGAAAAATCTACAAGACAAGTTTTACCCATGTTCGTTATATTATTTATCTTGGGTGATAGATATATGACTCAATGGTTAAGAGCACTTGTTCTTGCAAAGGACCTAGGTTCAATTCCCAGCACCCACATGGAATTCACACCCATCTATAACTCCAGTTCCAGGGGATCAAAGGCTTTCTCCTAACCTCTGAGGACACCAGGCACACACATGGTGTTCATGGAAACATACAGGCAAAGCACTCATATACATAAAAATAAAATAAATAAATCTAAAATACTTTAAATATACTCTTTATCTTGTGCCTTTAAGTTTCTAATACTGCTTTAAATCCAAAATCTTCCTGCCTCAGCCTCCAGAGTACTAGAATAACCATCCTGAGCCAATATACTTATCCTAAACGTTTAACATGAACAAAATATCTTTCTTCCAAAGTAAGCTTAACCATTACATTTTTATTCAATGAAAGAAGAATAAACACACGTTTTTAACAAAAGAAGGAAAAAGCTCAGTGTTGAGGGTGTAGCTCAATGGTAGAGTAAACCTGGCCAGCATTCACAAAGCCCTGGGTTCCATCCACAGTACTGAAAACAAGACAAACAGAATAAATAACAACAAACCTGTTCCCAAACACCCAGGAAGTTATCTCACACACAGACCTGTTAGCGGTGCCAAGAAGTCGGGGGATGGGGAAAGGAAGCAGAGTCTCAAAGAGGAAGCTTAAAACTTTAACTGCTAACATTTCCCAAAGCAATCCTCAGTGTTTAACCACTGCTTAGTTAACAGCCACCCAGAGAGGAACTTGGCTCCCCAGGGTAGCCACAACACTAAAGGGTAAAGCCGGGGCAGTAAACAGGGTTGGTTGTGCCTTCCTGTCCCGAAGCTAACAAAATGTAGCGGGTAAATTAGTGGTCCTACATGCAGTCAGCTCATCTCCCCTCCAATCTGCACCCTGAGTTTCAGACCTCACAAAATAGCCTCTAACTGACTGCGAAGTCAAAACCAGAAGTGACGATGGAGTACAGCGTTCCCGGTCTAGGCCCCCACCACAGGGCACCAGACCTAATGCGTTTCCATGCCCATTTCAATAAAGCCTTGATGGCCAAAGACCCAGGGTACTTGGCTCTCTGTTCTCTCTGGTGTGCCCGCTTGGACACTCCAAGATGTCTCTTTACATCTTATTGAAGGCTCTTTAACCTTTCCTCTGTGTCAGCCTCACTCTTTGGAAATCTAGAGATACCAACCTTAAGTCACCTCACCCAAGAATCAGGTGATTCTTTGGTCCTCCTGCAGCAGACCTGTATCCCTAACCAAGAAGCATATACTACTAATGCCTTCTCTGTGCTTCTGGAATTTTCCTGCGTATGTGCCTATGTATTCATGCCTCTTTTATTGTTTTTGCAAGTGAGAATACGCTGTATTCACTTGTCATGTTCGTTGGTTGTTGTTTTCAAGGCAGGATTTCTCTGTGTAGCCCTGGCTGTCCTGAAATTTGCTCCATAGAACAGGCTGGCCTCGAACTCAGAGACCCACCTGTCTCTGCCTCCCGAGTGCTGACCATGACTGCCCAGCACACTTGCCATTTTCACTTGACCTCAGACCTCAGACCAATCCATCTCAGTACAAACAACCCATACCATGATCCTTTAAAGAACTGTTCAGCTTTCTACTACACCAGAGCACTATAACACATCGAACCACTTCTCTATCAAGAAACATAATTCCTTGGCTTTTCTTTTTGAGCCCATCTTACAAATGAAGTTGTAAGCATTACTTTTCTTTAAAATTATCATTGTTTTTATTTACGGGGGGGCGGGGAGGGAGGAGGAAATGCCACATGTGTGTGTGTGGATGCTCAGAGAGTCCAGAAGAGAGTATCAGATCCCTTAGAACTGGAGTTCAGGTGACTGTAAACCAAACTCCCAGCCTCTGAAAGAGCAGCAAGTGTGTTGAGTCATCTCTCCAGCCCCAAACATGATTCTTTTCATCTAGACTCAGGGCAATCAGAAGACTCGGATGTTGTGGAATACAGTATTTGTTTAACTATGTAAAGATGTGTTACATTTGTTTATGCTGTATTTGTTTAATTATGTAAAGATGTGTTGCTGTTTCACCCTGTCTGCCTAAGGCACCTTATTAGTCTAGTAAAAAGCTGAATGTTAACAGCTAGGCAGGAGAGGGATAGGTGGGGCTTGTGGGCAGAGAGAAGGGGGAGCCAGCCAGCCAGCCAGGGCCCAGCCAGCTGGGGGTCAGCCAGCCGGGGGGGTCAGCCAGCCGGGGGTCAGCCAGACAGGGTGGAAGAAGCAGGAGAGCAGGATGGACAGTAGGTAGATGAGGTAAATGAGCCTCAGGGCAGCACATAGATTAAAAGAAATGGGCTAATTTAAGTTTTTAAAAAAAAAAGCTAGCTAGAAACAAGCCTAAGCTAAGGCTGAGCATTCATAATTAATAATAAGTCTCCATGTCATGATTTGGGGGCTAGTGGTCCAAGAAAGACTGCTACACTTGGATTTCCTGAATATTTTTAATTTAATGCAAAAAATTATTTTCAGCAAACGAACTTGTATGGATTAAAAAAAAATTTTTTAAAAGACATGGCAAATTTTAATGCTTCATTTATGATTTAAAAAAAAATTTATGGAGCTGAAGAGATAGCTCAGCAGTTAAGAACACAGTCTGCTCTTCCAGAGAATCCTTGCTGGATTCCTAGTATCCACATGGGTGCTCACAATTGTCTGTAATTGCAGTGCCAGGGGATCCGACGTCCTCTGCTGGCCTCTGAGGGTACCAGGTGTTTGAGTGGTATACAGACATACATGCACACAAAACACCCATAGGCATAAAGTTAAATAAATTGTTTTTTTTTATTTAGTGAGCCTCCTTTAATATTTATTTATGATTTACGTGTTTATGTGTTTTGTCTACATGTATGTCGGTGTACGACATTAATGCAGTGTCTGTGGAGACCAGAGGAGGCCAGAAAATCCTCTGGGACTGGAGTTACAGATGGCTGTGAGCCACCATAAGGGTGCTAGGAATCAAACCTGGATCCTCTGCAAGAACAGCCAGTGCTCTTAACCACTGAGCCATCTCTCCAGCCCCATGCCTCTTTGTAATTTCAAGCTTAAAAGAGAAATAATGGAAGTTTTTTCCTTAAGAGTCAGAACAAGACACCACTACTGTTCAGCATTGCTCTCGAGGCCACACCACATAGTGGCACATCTGTACTCCAGAACTCAGGACACAACAGCAAGAGGATTGAGGGCTTGAGGCCAGCCTGGGCTACAGAGAGAGACCTGTGTGTGTGGAGAGGTTGAGCTGTAAAGGAAAAAGAAAGACTATCAATAAGGAAGTAAAATAATCCTTTCCTATAGATGATAAATTACATAACTCGAAAACCACAAACAACCAGATGGTGGTGGTGCACGCCTTTAATCCCAGCACTTGGGAGGCAGAGGCAGGAGGATCTCCGATCTCCATGAGTTCAAGGCCAGCCTGGTCTACAGAGTGACCAGGCTACAGAGGACAGCCAGGGCTACACAGAGAAACCCTGTCTTGAAACACCCCCACAAAAGAAAGAAGGAAAGAAAGAGAGAGAGAGAGGGAAGGAGGGAGGGAGGGAGGGAGGGAGGGAGG
>CABHPR010139768.1:0-12536 GCA_902168415.1 Peromyscus melanophrys | reverse complement strand
CCGAAAAGGAACTACTTCCTGTGCGTTCGCCTTTAAATAAGAGTTCTTTTCTGCCTTCTCATTGGTTGTAAACCCAACTACGTGACTGCCTCGTCACTGCCTCTCTGTACAGACCTCCAGGTCTTCTATGGTTGGTATTGAGATTAAGGGTGTGTGTCTCCAATGCCGGCTGTATCCTTGAACACACAGAGATCTACCTAGTTCTGTTTACCAAGTGCTGGGATTAAAGGCGTGCACCACCACCACCCTGGCTTTCGCTATGGCTTGCTAATAGCTCTGACCCCTAGGCAACTTTATTTATTAACATACAAATAAAATCACATTTTAGCACAAATAAAATACCACTATACCCAACCACAAAGCAGTTAGCAGCAATAAGAACACATCCCGAAACAGCTCTCCCATACTGTTGGTGACTGGTGACCTGGAACAACCACTTAGGAGCAATTTGGACTATCTATCACAGCCCACTGAACCTGAAGCCTCACTTCTAGAAGTGTGCCCTTTCATCACAGCCTCCCATGAGTGGAGGGATGCATGTGGAAGGAACGTGTGTCTGTTCATCAGCGCATTTTTACAACAGCAAAAGGTTGATGACGACTTTATTTCAGAGATCCCTGTAGATCTGTGAACCAGTACTTGATTTTTTTTTTCCCTAGAGAGTAGCCAAGATGCAGGGCAATGGTGGTAATATACCTATAATCCCATCATTTGGGAAGTGGAGGCAGGAGGATTAGAAGGTCAAGGTCATCCTCAGCTATGTATGAGCCCAACCTGTGCAACAAGTGGCCATATCTCAAATAAAAAAAAAAAAAAAAGGCTGGGGACATGGTTCAGTCCATCAGGCAGAACTGTCAGCCAAACCTGAGTTCAACCTCCAGAACCCACATGGTAAAAGGACAGAACCAGCTCCACAGAGCCGTTCTGTCACCTCTGCACACACATGCTGTGCCAAATGCACACTCACATACACAGTATTGAAGCCAAACCGGTTTCAATGTCGTCTTTATGGAACGAGGCCTGGGAAAGACAGAAGGGAGTTTTATATGTTGCCATTTGCCTTTTATAATGTCGAAGCAGTCTGTGAGCCCCAAAAGGTTGCCCTAAAGTATGGTTCACTTCTGTTACCACAGATGAGTCTTTTCTAATAGACCAATTAATCTTCATAAAATGCTTGGTCAAAGAAGACTGATTTTTATCTCAAAACAGATGGATGCAATTTTTCCAGGAAAGAAAGTGCTTTCCAGGGACGTTAAGGTGAAGGAAACCATTCCTCCCCTTTGCTTTGTCTGATGACTTGAGTTCGACCCCCAAAAGCCACACAAAGGGGAAAGGAGAGATCCCATTTCACAAGGGCGCCCTCTGATCTCTGCATGCACATGGTGGCATGTGTGTCCCCACATCCTACCATGCATACATACCACAAGCTAAATTAAAGACTGGAGTCATATACCTATGTCTCTACTCATCAGTTAAGTTTACAGGTCAATGCTTATCAAGTCCTGTGGCCAGAAAGCCTGGTACATCACTGAGCTTGGCGAAGCTTCAGATACCTAACCCAGGAGCGAGTAAGCTTCCCATCACTATCCCATGACTATCACAGAGCTGTGATGGTCAACTTATGGGAAGGTGGATTTTGGTCCTCCGTTTTGGAAATTTCAGTCCAACATCAGTCTACCCTGTTGCTTTGGCCTGTGACCAGACAGCACATGATGGTAGATAACAAACAGTGTGGAGCCACTCAGCTCATGGCCAACAAGTAGATTTATTTTATTTTTAATTATATGTATGCTTCTGTGTGTGGTGTGGGTAGATGCACGTGAGTTCAGGTGCCCATGGAGGCCAGAAGAGTGTTTCAGGTCACCTGGATCTGGAGTCGCCGGCAGTTGTAAGCTGCTGGTGTGGGCGCTGGGAATTCAACTCGGGTCCTCTATACTAGCGGGGCCTGCTCTTAATGGCTGAGCCACCTCCCTGGATCCCTCATGGCCAGGAAGTGGGAAGAAAGAAGGGAAGAAACAAGGCCTCGTGCCACAAGCTACTCCAGGGACTGAGGCAGAGGGACACCAGTAATAATAAAATGAAGGGGCTAAGGTACTACTCTCCCCTCCTAGGGGTAAATACAGAACTTACATACATAGAACATACACACAGCACCAACCAAAAAACATTGAGCAGCAATAAGAACACACCACAGAACTGCTCTCCTATACTGTTGGCGACTGGTAACCTGGAACAACCACTCGGGAGTAATTTGGACTGTCTATCACAACCGAGCACACTCCAATGACCTAAAGCCCTTCCAGGAGGCCTCAGCTTGTAAAAATTCCACTGCCTCCTAATAGCACCCAGCACCCTGGGGATCAAGCCTGTAACACACAGACTTTAAGGAACACTTAAGGTGCAGACTGTGGGGAGGTGCAGACAAGTATAGGTCTCTAACTCAAAAAGCTCTCTTCCTCCCACTGATCTGGCTTGAACCGAGCTTTTTGGTGGTTTGCTTTACAGGGTTTGCAGTTTCAGGAGGTTAGTCCATTTCCATCATGGCTGGGAGCATGGTGACATACAGGCAGGCAGATGTCGTAGCTGAGATCTGCCAGAAGCAGGAACAGAGAGCCACTGGGCCTGGTTTGGGCCTCTGAAACCTCAAAGCCCACCACCATTGACATACTTCCTCCAACAAGGCCATATCCCCTAATCCATTAAAACAGTGTTACTCCCTAGTGACCAAACATTCAAATCTATGAGCCTATGGGGGCCATTCTTATTCAAACCACCACGAGGGAAACTTGAACTTTCTAGATTGGGAGAATGAAAAAAAGGAGCAAGGGTGTGTGGTATTAGCAAAATAAAACCCTATAATTGTAGCGTGAATTCTAATTGGTCTTAATAATAAAAAACCTGGAGTCAGATATAAGGGTAAATGCTAAAAGATCAGAGACAAAGGAACAAGCCACAGCCACTTCTTATCTCACCAGCTCCTCAGCCTGAAAGGGACTGAGCTCCTGTCTCCTCCCACCTTATATTCCTCTCTCCACCCAGCCATATCACTTCCTGTCTCAACCTCCCTTGTGCTGGGATTAAAGGTGTGTGCCACCACTGCCTGGCCTCTGCACTCTGATCTCCAGGCAAGCTTTATTTGTTAAATCACAAGCAAAATATCACCACATATAATTCTACATTTAATGACAATTAACATTTACTATAAGATTCCTCAAAGGTAGACTCTACTGTGCAGTTTCCAAAGCCTCATCCAATAGAACCAAGACATCTGCCCCTGAATCTGTGGGGGAACATCCTTCAGTGAAAAGCTCCTTATATGTCCCCAATACATTTTACTTCACCAATTCTGGGGTAGGACTGCATTTTAAGACATTAAATAATTAAATAAAATAGCCATATTTTAAGACATTCCCTGAGCAGTTCTGATGGGCAGCCAGGCTTGAAAAACACAGATATAAATTATTCAGCTATATCCAAATTATTGTGACCCATCATAACAATCTAATAAATTTGGATGTCATCCTTTGGGGTAGAAAATCCTAGAAAAAAAATATATCATAAAAGAATTAAATTAGTCCTCAAAGGTGGATAAATTAACCTTGGTAAACATGTTACACTCGTGGTATTAGGGGAAAACTCTGTCTGCCTAATCAATAATGAAATAAGCAGAGAGGAGACATTTGAGAGCCTCATATGTCTGCAGGGGACCTTATAATTCAAGCACTAGCCCGGTGCTGATAAATATTTTATAGACAATCAATTTTATTTCATCCTGCTTTAGAGGAAGGGCACATGCTTCTGTGTGGCAGCATCAAGTTCTTTAAGCTATAAAGCCTAGGATGTATCAGTAGCTTCATGAGTAGAGGGCACTAGGGTACCTTCCTTCCTCAGTAAGAGCCACATCAAATGCCCAAGCCAGTCTTTGGCCTCTGTTTTGAAGTCCAGTGTTGTTGTTGGCCACTGTCTTAGTCACTGTTCTATTGTTGTGAAGAGACACCATGACCAAGGCAGCTCTCACCAGGGAAAGCATTTATTTTGAGGCTTGCTTACAGACTCAGAGGTTTAGCCATTATCATCAGAGCAAGGAGCATGGCGGCATGCAGCCACAGGAGCGCTAGCTGAGAGCTACATCCTGATCTGTGGACAGAGATAGAGAGAGACTGGGCCTGGTCTGGGCTTTTGAAACCTCAAAGCCCACCCTTAGTGACATAGTTCGTCCAACAAAGCCACACCTCTAATCTTATCAAAGAGTTCCACTCCCTGATGACTAAGCATTCAAATATATGAATCGATTGGGGGCATTCTTATTCAAATCACCACATTCTATTCCCTGGCTCCAATAGGCTGTAGCCATATTATAATGCAAAATGCATTTAGTCCAACATCAGAGTCCCCATCTATAGTCTACTACTTTTTCCTTTGTTTAAAAGTCCAAAATTCAAAGTCTCTTCTGAGACTCATGGCAATCTCTTAACTGTAACTCCTTGTAAAATCAAAATCAAAAAGCAGATCTCATACTTTCAACATACTATGGCACAGAATATACATTACCATTCCCAAATGGAGAAAAGGGAGCATAGTGAGGAAATACTGAATCAAAGTAAGACCAAAAACCAGCTGGGCAGACTCCAAATACTGCATCCCAGGTCTGATGTCGAAAGCCTCTTCAGATCCCCAATTCCTTTCAGCTTTGTTAACTGCAACACACTTTCTTGGGCTGGTTCCATACCCAGTCTGCAGCTTTCCTTAGCAGGTATCCCATGACTCTGGCATCTTTAACATTTGGGGGTCTCCAACACAATCCAGGCTTCATCTTCTCAGCTTCAAGCAATGGCCTTTCTGGGCCTTCGTGCAGGGACACCCCGACACATGCCTGACCTCAGTGGCTTTCTTTGGCCAAGGAGAGAGATCCCATACCCCCTTTCTGGTATCCTTGACTCTGAAGCCAGAACCATGTGGCTGAAGCTGCCATGTTCTGCTGCTTGCTGGGGCTGGAACTTGGCCCCTCCGTCAAACACATTTGTATCAGCTGTCTGTTGTTGATGGTTTCCTTCACTGATTAAACTTTCCATAATTTCTTTTCACAAGTTAGAAGCTTAGTCAGGTGGGGTCTTACCCTGAGGTCACCCCTCCCTTTATTCCATTTAGTATCAGGGTTTTCTTTTTTCTTTTTCTTTTTTTCTTTCTTTCTTTTTTTGGGGGGTGGGGGTAGGGGTAGGATGGGGGTTGGTTTTGGTTTTTGTGAGACAGGGTTTTATTGTGTAGTTCTGGCTGTCCTGGAACTCATTCTGTAGACCAGGCTAGCCTCAAACTCACAGAGATTCGCCTGCCTCTGCCTCCTGAGTGCTGGGATTAAGGGTGTGTGCCACCACTGCCCAGTCAGGATTTTCTTTAACCTTTCAGCTCTTTGAGCACTGAACTTCATTCCATTCCACTTCCTGGTGCCCCATGTTCTCTTCAAACTGTATATTTTGTATTTTCCCTCTCTCTGCTTGCTCCTTTTCATTATAGATCTATATTAAGAGTAACCACTAAAAACCACGTGACAAAGTCAATATTAGGTTATCTCGAAATCTCCTCAGCCAACACTATTAATCTAAAACTCTCCAATTTAGCCTCGGGTAGATTTTTAGGATAAGGATAAAAAAACAGCCACATTTTTGTCAAAATATCACAAAAATGGTCTCTAGGCCCCTTACTAATACTCTTTCCTTCTGAAACTTCATGAGTTGGGCTGTCATAATTTACATTGTTCTCAGCACCACTATCTAGGTTCCTACTAGCATGGCCCAGGAAGCCCCACTTAAAAGCAGTTGTGCTTTTCTAGTTCAAAACCCATATTCTGCCAACATGCAGCATGGTCATGCCTGCTGCAACAATATCCCACTTCTGGTACCAACTTCTGTCTCAGTCACTGTTTTATTGCTGTGAAGAGACACTATGACCAAGGCAACTTGTACAAGAGAAAGCATTTAATTGAGGGCTTACTAACAGTGTCAGAGGTTTAATCTGTTGCCATCATGGCAGGAAATATGGTAGCATGCAGACAGGTGCTGGAGCAGTAGTTGAGATCCATATATAGGCAGAGATGGAGAGAGACTGAGCCTGACTTGGGCTTTTAAAACTTCAAGGCCCAGCCCCAGTGACACACTTTTTCCAACAAGGCCACACCTCCTAATCCTTCTAATCTTATCAAAGAGTTCCACTCTGTGGTGACTAAACATTCAAATAGATGAGCCTATGGGGGCCATTCCTATTCAAACCACTACAGCTATCTTTTGGAAGAGATGTACCTACCAGACATACCAGTTTCTCTAGAAAGAACCAGATATGTAGATGTCTGGTCCTGGTCTTCCTTGTCCTCTAGCTGAAAAGCTTAGGAACCTCCCTACAAAGCAAGGGAAAGAAAGAAAGAAAAGCAGGTTATTTCATTCATCAAGGTTAAACAAAAAGGATCTGCTGAGGATAAGTGAGTTTATAGTAAATATCCATAGGGTATGCAAAGTGTAGAAATCTGTCCTGAGTTAGTGTTTCATCCTAAATTAAGTAAGATGTTTTGTAAAGGATAAAGTTAAACCAGCCAAAAAAGACAAACCAATACTTTACAAATTAGATATTTTCAGTTTTCCAAAGTTGCAGGACAGGTCAGCCTGACAGGTGCAAGAAAAACTGGAGTTGTCAAGAGAAGCTGGTTGCTAGAGACTTAGCCAAGACTTTTCTCCTAGAAAAAACAGAAACTTTTACTGTTTGTTCTGACTGCTGCTCATGTGGATGTCCAGATACGGTGAGTCACTCTGAGACTGAAGTGGGATGCTACACAGGCCTCTAGAGGGCTGTGCTTGAGCACACCCAGGCTTCTCTACACGAAAAGGCAAAGGGACTAGGGGACAAAGATCAAGCCCCAGACCAGAGCTGCCCTTAACCTAAGTTACCCTAGAAGACAGAAAACTAAGGCAAAGAAAACTGGAAAGTTGTATGCTTTATTCCAAGGCCAAGGAGCACAGACCAGGCACCTGCACAGTAGTGTGGCACACTAAAGACCCCTGCAAGGCGCCTTGGGAATGGTGCAACTAGCCACATCCTGGGCAGACAGAACCATACTCAACACAGACTGTTGGCTGCTGATTACTCAGAAATTAAAACAGAGGTTACCAGGGGCTGGAGACAGGGGAGTGAGGAGTTACTGTGGTAGTTTCAGGTGGGAAAGGTGAGGAAGTTCTGAAGACGAAGGACCATGGTGGTCACATAATAATGTGCGTGTACTTAGTGCCACTTACCACAGTTAAAATGGTTTTTATATTGTGCATATTTTGCCAAATATCAAATAAAAAGAAATGAAAATATAATGAATGCATTTACCTGTGCTCCTGTCGATGGGCGTTTGTGATGGTCCCAGGTTTATCTGTTCGTTTGTTTATTTGTATTGCTATGGCAGACACTACCACGGTGAACATTCTCTCACACGTCTCCTGGTGCATATCAGCAAACAACGTTGTAGAATTGTTGTGTGGCTCCTGGGGAGTCAAAAACAAATGTCTATTTACCTCAGATAGAGCATCTAGGACAGATGGAAGAAAAGGATTTCACCCAAGTCTAGCTCAGGGAACCAGTGAGTTTGTTGAGATTACTTACAGGAGCATGGATTAATCAAGGGCTGCTGCATTGCTAAGAGACCACTCCAGGATAGGCAACAACTCACAGAAGCTGCATCCCTGGAGCTCCATGTGTCCTTTGCAGGCAGCTGCAGTAATCAGAGTCTCCTTTCCCCACCAACTGTTGCCCCTTATATAACCTTGTGGGTAGGGCCTTGTGAATCTTGTAGGTTTCAGGGGCTAACTAAGACTTGTGGGGTTTCATTTCCAGTGCCCTGTAAATTTCTTTACTTCTAAATCCTATTCAAGCTCCTCTCTCCAAGAGGGACTGTTTCAACTTAGAGTGAATGACTGCACAGTAAGAGTCTATCTATAACAATGAAATTACTAGGTCAACTTTACTATTCCAACTTGTTTTTCAAAGTCATCCTGCTACAGATATCATATAATTTCACTCATAAAAAATAATTTGTGAAAGATGTCCAGAAAATGCTAAATTACAGTCAAAGGAAGTGAGTAAATCTCTCAACTGGCCCAGACATCTGGAAGGACATTGTCCAGGGAAGGGGTCTCTAGCAGACTTATCTGCCTCATTTCACTATTTTGCTCAGTATCTAGTTTGAAGCCATTGGCTAATGGATACCCAGCTAGCAGAGAACCTCCAGGATGTGTGAAACAGGGTTGCTGCTACCAACCTATCAGAAGCTGTTGAGATGGAACAGTCCCACAGAGACAACATGTGGTGGATTTCTTAGAGCCAGACAGCAAAGGAGAATATGATATCAGGAGTTATTGCAAGCTAGTCCCCTAGGGCTTAAGAAATCTGCCAGGGGTAGATGAAGTATGTTCACACATGCTCCCCTTGTACCTGATGCATCTGAGACCCCAGACACAACATTCCCTGTGTTTCATACCCCATGAAACATGAACCACTGGGCTAAAATATCAAGGGACCCCCTGTTTCTAGAGGACACTGAGCAGAGGCCAGGCTGTGCCCGCCGGTCTCCTCTTCTCTAGACACACCACTCCCAGCACACTTATTCTCAAGAAGTATAGTAAGGAAAGAACTGTGTCAGCACCAAGGAGCCTGGAGAACCTCCAGAATGCTCTAGAGACCCTTCCAGGGAGGAACAGCTGAGCAATCTGAATATGGGGCACAGGAGTCTCTGGAAGATTCTAGTTCAGAAACACACTTGCTACCATTTGCCTGGTTAACTCACCAGTTCTCTCCAGGAAGGCCATCCTTCCTGATTAAATGAGCGAAATCAGAAGGATTCAGATTCACAGAATTAGCTTGGAAAGGAAATGGGTAAGTTAGAGGATGCAAGAGATCTAACTTCAAACATTAGAAAACAGTCTTACAGACATTGGATTCACTTTGGGAAGTCCCAGGGAGCAGGCCCAGGGGTTAAGGGTATGGGAGGACTTCAGAAGCCTGAAGCAGGCGAGCACCTGGAGGCTAGGGGCATTTGAGGACTTGGACATGTTCAACTACCAGGTTTTCAAAAATCTAATCCCAGGACTGGAGGTTGGGGAAGCCAGAGGAGAGGACAGTGGGCGTCTTTGCCCCCTCTGTGAGCATGATTCAAACGCAGACAAGTAGGCACCCAGTGCATCTGCCAGCATCGGCTGTCAGAGCCCCTCAGTCGACATTTATGTTGAGTTGCATTTTCTAATTGTTCTGTAACTACTTTGATCTTACCATGAATCAGATGAGCCCTTTCACATAAGTTGCAGCCCCTGACGTATTAAGACTGCTGTCAAGGCTTAGGTTTCACCACTTCTAAAGTCAGTGGTAGATCCCACTCATAAAAAGCCGCTCGGAACAGATCCACACATCTTTTCTTCTTTTCCTTATCCAGACAGTTCTCGTTCACGCCTCATCCTATTAACAGCTCTATGACCTTCTCAAGATTTTCTCCCACAAGCACTTGAAAGAGCTCAGTCTACAAACAAAAGTCCTGTTGCATTTTATAGAAGCCCACAAAGTACTAGTCTTAAAGATCCCTATAAAGGGCCACACACGGGCAGATTCTTTTGACGCTATCCAAAAAAATCAGCAGGAAGGGACACAAAGACTAGGGAGATGGCTCAGTGGGTAGGACCTGAGTTCAATCCCCAGAAGCCATGGAAGATGGAGAAAATTAACTCCAGAAAAGTGTCATCCACCCTCCACACATCCTTTCTATAACCCCCCCACACACACACACACACACACACAATAATAACAAAAATTTTTTAAGGGACCTCAAAACAAGTCATCCAATCACACGCCACTTTAAGCTAACTGAATGGTCAACATGGATTCCTCTTGAACCCCATGATTGATGTGATAGTTGATGTCCCTGGCTGTTCCCTGGTGCCCAAATCTGGCAACTTCTTTGCTAAGCAGTAATTACATCAGTGGAAATTATATATAGTCATGTGACTAACTCAAACATTTTTCTTAGCACCCATGAAACTCCAAGTATAAGGATGCCTTTAGGCAAATTAGGAATGTTGGGTGTATGCCAACTTATTTCTCAAGCAACCCTGTGGAAGCCAGTTGTCAGCTCAAACATGTGCTCAAATGGGGAAAGGCTTCAGAAATTCCTGATGGCATGGCCAGTGGGGCTCTCTTCTCCCTCCCTGGTGTCCTCTGGATGATGTCTATGTGGTTTGTATATGAAGCAAGCCCCTCCAATCCCCATCGCAAGAAGCTCACATGTTGAAGGCTTCATCCCCAGCTGGTAGTACTATCGAGAGGCGAATGGATCACATGGATGCTGACCACATCGATCCACAGATGAGTCCATCAATGAATAATTCATTAGGAGGTGGGGCCCAGTTGGAAGAAATAGATCTCCAAGGGCTTGTCTTGACATGTCTTGCCACAACCCCTTCCTTTCACTCTCTGCTGCCTGTCTCCACAAGACCAGCAGCTCTACTTATCTGCCATGATGCTCTGCACTGCTCCAGACCCACAGTGATTGAGTGAACGAACAGGAACCTCCAAAACCATGAGCCAAAAATCAATCTTTCCCATGTTCCACCTTTCCTGGGGAGACAAGAACATATGCCCATTCACCTCAGATAAGACCCATAGAAGTCACCTTGCTGTGAGAGTCCATGAGAAGTCCCATAAAAGACCACATGTATGCAATCAACAAGAGCATTTAATTCTCAAGAGCAAAAATTCTAGCACGCAGGGGTCAAACCATCTGACAAAGTGGCAAAATGGTGACCCCAAGAGAAGTCCACAGGCTCCTTTTAAGCACAGCTAGGGGAATTCCAGCAGTAGTTAAGTGTACTTTGAAGTGATTGGGTATAGAATCTTACTGGTACAGGAATCATTTTATGATTGGCTCATGAAATCTGGTCAGCAACTGTGGTTGCAGTGTCAAGGGTCTGTCTGCTGTGTCAGGGGTCTGTCTGCTGTGTCAGGGGTCTGTCTGACTGAAAATGGCAAGAACAGTTTCTGCTTGTGGCCAGGTAGGACTTTGATTGACTATCAGATTGGACATACTTCCTGAGGGTCTCATTGAATCCAGACATAAGTCAACATAGGATGGTGGGGTAATATGGGGCAGAGGTCTTAGCAAACTGGTCCCCTGGGGGGGAGGGGGGAACCAACTGGCCCTGTTAGGGTCAGTCCTGTTATAAGAGAGGATGGCTGCTTCACCCATGAGAACAAAACAAAACAGTGGGTAATGAAGCTAAGACCAAGTGCAGGAGTGAGATAACTGCTTAGGGCCCACATTAGAACAGTTCAGCTGCAGGCAGGTTTGCTCAAGAGTGTTTCCCTCTCTACATCACCCACTATTTTGTCTTGTTTTTCAACTGAGTGGCGACCTACCCAGTGCACCCTAAGTTGGCTGCTCCATTTGACACTACTGGCCTGTGTGACAGTGTCCTTTTGTTCTCATGAGGTGACTTCTTTCTGGGGCAGAATCACTTCTCCACTCAGATCACACATTTGTGGCTGTTGTGGGACTTTTCCTGGGGAAGCTTGAACAGAAGTCTACTTATTTCAGATGGGAGACCAACAACAGACCCAAGTCCAGATTCCACCGAAGTCTGGCTTCCTTGTGAAACACAGGTAAGGAGTCGCAGGCCTGTGGATGACTAGAAGGCAGCAGCATCACCAGAAAGCCCCCTTCCCTCCCAGTGTGGATGACAACCAGCAAGAGTTGCATCCCACCAGGAGGGGTGGTGCATGCCTTTGATCCCAGGACTCAGGAGGCAGAGGCAAGTGGATCTTTGTGAGTTTGAGGCCAGCCTGGTCTACAGTGTGAGTTCCAGGAAAAGAAAGAAGGGAAAAGAAAAAAGCTTCAGTCAGAGTCCTCCACCACCCACCACCTCCCCCACCCCACCCCACCCCCCCACCCCACCCCCTAGCAAATGCTAGCTGGTATGTGACCTTGGGGAGGTGCCCTGTGAACATGTAAGTCACAGCTTTCTGAGGCTCCCTTTGTGTGCGTCCTGAGTCCTAATGAGCCCCTCTTCTACTTCCAGGAGGGAATGTTTCAACATGACACAGTGAATACCTAGACCTGGTCCTGGGACCACCTGTGAAGACTGTCTGACAAGGCAGAGGCCAGTTCCTGTGTGTGACCTTGGTAACCTCTGACAGCCTTCTCCTCCTGCAGAGGGTCAAGCATGAGGGATCAGCACTTTGTAGACTAGGTGAGAAAATGGTTTGGGGTCACAAGGAAAACCCTTCAAAACAAGCAACAAAAACCTTAGCATCTCGAGCTGCCTCAGTGGGCGGCACCACGCAGGCACCAGCTCTAAATGGGTATGGTCATTAAGGCTGACTGGGATTGTGAACTGAGGACTGGCTCTCACACTCACACAGGGGTGGAGGCCCTGCCTAGAGAATGCCAGGGTGATGTATTAGAAACTGCTGGGACTTTGTGGTGCCCATGAAGTCTGCCTTTAACACATCACACTGCCCTGTACTTC
>CABHPR010139767.1:14921-41637 GCA_902168415.1 Peromyscus melanophrys | reverse complement strand
TATATATATATATATATATATATATATATATATATATATATATATATGTGGCAATTATGTTCCTCCTTTCAGAAACATATATTTGGATGTCAGATGAAGTTAATCAACAGTGTCAATCTGATCCAAGGGTATATATTTCTCACTTATTACTGGAGCTGGTGGTTAGAGAAATGAAGTGTATATGTTTGTGAATGTGTGTGTCTTTTATTGAGAACCTAATTTTGTAACCACAGACTCTACCAAAATCAAAAAGTGGGATTTCAGATGGAGTAATTACTTTTACATAACCCATTAATTACTTTAGCTTTCTTCATATATCCAGATGTGCACATAAACATTCATTGGAGAACATATACTATTTCTGTTCTGAAATAGTTCACAGCACAGCAAATATAGATATTCATTTTCCCAGGGGATGGGTCATCTAACTTCAACTTAAATAGATGTATGTTAAAGTTTTAGATTTGTTTAAAACTTGACTTTTCATAATCTTATTCTTATACTAGACCTTCAGTCCCTCTTCTCAGGGAGATTTTAATGGTATCTCAATCCCCCAAAAGTGTGCAGGACACTCTGCTTTTCACATTACCACACTTAATGTGTCCTTGAAATACCTGGGGTACAGAAAGTTATTGAACCACAATGCAAAAGTCTACTGTGATGTAGCTGGAAGAATACTTAGACACATTGGTAGTAAATGTTGTGATATACAGTCTTTCACAATGTAATTTAAATAACTTTTTAATCGAAATGTTCTATCATTAGTATTCAAGAGCTTGCAACTCATGTGCAATTAAATTATAAGTCATTTAATTTCTATTTGTCCTTTGTTTGATCCCACCTGAGGGGTGTAACAACAGATCCTGCACAGCATAAGAATTATGATTTTAGAACGTGTTAGTCCCTGGGAGTTGGTTCTCTGTTCCTTTGTGCTAGACTTGTTACTAGTGGCTGCTTCTCTGCTTCAAGGAATGATTGCTGACAAAACGTCTCATAAATCTAGCATCCATGGCTCTTTAGTGTGTCTTTGGAGAGACGTGATGTTTTCTTTGTGGAGATGGCACGCTTCATGTTTGGAGGAACATGTTTACTAAATATGAAATTATGAGAAATGTATTCCAAAGGAGTGACTTTTAAAAGACTAAGAGCTGTGCTGTGTGTGCCCTGTCCAATGCCAGTAGCTTTACTACTGTAAGGAAAGAAGAGAGAAATATTGACAACGCATTCACTTCACTGAAATTTATGTTTCCAGTTCCAACATTTTGAGGGTTCCCACTTGGCTAATAAGTGAAAAAAGCAGCTTCTTAGAGGAGAGAGGAAGTGGGGACTTATTAAAAAGATTCTCCTGGATTTCTCAAGCAGGAGACGACTTTCACAAATATTATGGCAAGCTAAGTGCAAATGAATCAGGACATATGGATTAAATTTCCCTTAAAGTATATATTGCTTTGTAAATCATGAGAAAAGGGGGAATGAAAAAATGCACTTTAACGTTGCCAAACCCAAGACATTTGAACAATTGTTCAAGAAAATATGCCAAAGCCACATCTTCCTCCTTTAAATCCACCTAATATGAGAAGAAACACTCTGGACTCGTGCAGGCAGCAGTTCCTGCCGAGTAACTCAGGGGTCTTCTGGAATTTTCTCCTGGTTTCCTTGTAGCAATCTTTTGGAAAAAATCTTGGACACAACATTGCTGTGTGTTCTGTACTTGTGTGATTAAAGGGAATGTTAAAAATATGTGCTCTGCAAATAAGGGAGAACAGTTTTAGATTTTTTTTCACCAAACTGTGTTCAAATATTGTCCTCAACTACTTTATGAGAAATAAATACTCTGGATTAAATATAGTCTGATTATAGAAATCCAACTGTTCTGAAGACAATATTTTTTCCTTGAATAAACAAATTACATTCAGTATCTAGTAGAACTTTTTAACTATAGTTAAAATTACTTTTATAATGATTTTATAATATAAATAAAACATGCACTTGAAAAATCAGAATTCTAGCTAACCTATATTGGAATTTTTTTCAAAACAATCTATTTTTTTTGGGGGGTGGAGGTTGACACAGGGTTTCTCTGTGTAGTTTTGGTGCCTGTCTTGGATCTCGCTCTGTAGACCAGGCTGGCCTGGAACTCACAGAGATCTGCCTGGCTCTGCCTCCCTAGTGCTGGGATTAAAGCTGTGTGCTACCATTGCCCAGCTCAAGAATCTATTCTTGACACTTTTAAGTTTATTTTCCCATATTTTTCCTAAGTACATGCAAATGTTTTTATGATACACATGTGATATCTATTATTTGTTGATTATTCCAACTAATTTTAGAGATACGGATTATTGTAACTAATTGATCCTATCATAATTTCATTAAGTGAGGTACATATTTTTAATCTGAAAATCCCCTCAAGTTATTGATTCTTCATTTTAAAATATTTTCAATTTTTACTTTTTTAATATTTGAGATTATGATTTTACACTCTTTTTTTTTTTTTTTGGTTTTTCGAGACAGGGTTTCTCTGTGTAGCTTTGCGCCTTTCCTGGAGCTCACTTGGTAGCCCAGGATGGCCTCGAACTCACAGAGATCCGCCTGGCTCTGCCTCCCGAGTGCCGGGATTAAAGGCGTGCGCCACCAACGCCCGGCGAGATTATGATTTTACACTCTTATATGCCCAGCCTCACTCCCTTTCAAAACCATAGCCTCCTTTATCATTGTTATCACATGCATTAGTTCATATATATTCTTAAATAGAACCTGCTCAGATCATATTATTTATATCTACTAGTTAATTGATATAACATTATTATCCCATCTATAATCATGTTATGTATTATTAAAATGGATATAGCAAAATATCGTCATTCTCAGAATGGAGAGCCTGTGATTTTAATGGAGAGTTTTCTCTCTTTGGGTCACTGCTGGAGCATCCTTGCCCCCATATCTCATGGTACTTACAGGGCCTCCTAGCCACTTCTAGTGCCGGTCAGCGTGAAGCAGAATCTCACTCCTTCGTTTATTTGTCGTGAAACATATGTGACTCCACCTGAGAATGTCCTCGCTTTACTCTTGTACCCAAATTGTGTACTCTGGGTTTTATGAAGCTCATGCCTTTCTCACTAGAGAACCAAACCTGTGAATGGAATTTTTGTGTGTGTGTGTGTGTGTGTGATGTACTAAGCAGGAAGATTGATATTAACTTGGAAACCACAGACAAAATTTGTCAGAATCAAACAAGAGTGACTGATAGGAGATATGTCCACAGGATAAAAGCAGGGATGAGTTCACATCCCTTACCATTCTCCCAAGATGTGTGTCTTTCTTTGATTTCATTATCTTCGGACAGTGACTGTGACATCACTTCTCTGTGTATAACACTGCATGTTCTTACCACAGAAACCGTCTGACATTCTTGATGCACTATTTTATCTAAAAATCGAGTTACCATTGCTTCTTGTTTTTCTGTGACTTTCATTTAGTTTTGCCAATATATTTTAAATAAGCTGATCTGTATCTGTATGTGTATTGAAATTAATAGATACTATGAACTTTCCATGAGAGTTGAGAGCATTATTTTAATATTTTGTAACTCACACTGTGTTAGTAATTGATTAAAGAAATAATATGAATGTTCTTGTTTTTAGAATTTACAATATGTAATTAAAACGATTCTTCCCACGAATTATATAATATTTCACTATGACATTTTCACACACACACATATGTATGTTTTATCATATGCATTTCTCATTTCCCACTCCAGCTCCTTCTTGACCCACTTCCCAGCTAGTTCCCTTTGCTAGATACTCGAGGAGTAGGGAGAGTATCCTGAGCCCCTCCCTGAACCTGTAATTATATGCTTACAAGTGCTGGAAGGGACCAGTCTTTTTGGACTTTTCCTTTCCATGGCATAATATCAGCATTCCATTTTTGTGCAGGTTTTGTGCTGGCGAACACAACTGCTGTGAGACACAGGATGCAATAGTGTTGTGTTCTTCCAAAGACAGAAAGATCTCTCTCCCTCATGCTCATGTTCCTCCAGGTCTTTCATTCTTTGTAAGAATTTTAAACTCTTCCCTGCCACTAGATCTGTCAGATTGTCCTGGGGGTCACAGTGTACAACTAGTAAAGAAAAAATAAACAAATGCAAACACAAGACTCTGTGGTAGGTAACAGGGCATAGAAAACATACCTTTATTGGGCCAAAACTAAAAATATCTAGCTGTGGTTAAGCAGGCAAGGTGGAAACTGTGGCAGACAAAACTACAGTCAGAAAAAGACTGTAAAAGAAAGAAAGCACTGGCCGGGCGTTGGTGGCGCACGCCTTTAATCCCGGCACTCGGGAGGCAGAGGCAGGCGGATCTCTGTGAGTTCGAGGCCAGCCTGGGCTACCAAGTGAGCTCCAGGAAAGGCGCAAAGCTACACAGAGAAACCCTGTCTCGAAAAACCAAAAAAAAAAAAAAAAAAAAGAAAGAAAGAAAGCACTGATTTTTAAAGTGTTTAGAATTAAAAATCACTACTGACTTGTGTACAATTTCATGTTTGTAGTGATACAGAAATGATCCTTCCCTTTCTTTGTGATTTCTAGCTTGGGTAATAGAGTAAATAACAGACAACAAAGGGATGTGCAAGCACCAAAGAGCCTGCTATAAAAGAAGTTAAATTTACTTTAGAGAAGTAGTTCTCAACTTGTGGGTTGCAACCCCTTTGGATTCCTAGTGACCCTTTTATAGGGGTCACCTAAGAGCATTGGAAAGCATGGATATTTAGATGACAATTCATCACAGTAGCAAAATTACAGTTATGAAGTGACAATGAAAATAATTTTATGGCTGGCAGTCACTATAACTTGAGGAACTGTATTAAAGGGTCCCAGAATTAGGAAGGTTGAGAACCACTGCTTTAGAGGAAGGAGCAAGCATAATGCTGGAATTTTTACAGTAACCAGAATTACAAGGACACTATTTGCACTTAAAGCTTTTGAACTTTAATGAAGGGCATAGAGAACCATTCATCTTATTTCAAAAATCTTTATAGGGATTACCATGACTTTCAGTCATGTATTCTCCCAATTTCATGCAATATCAAATAAATAAATGCATTTAAAAATAAATAAACTGAAAAATTTTGACTTAGATATGCAGGCACATGAAGACATAGATGCAGTTAAATATGCCTTATATGAACTAGAGTGTACATGTTTAAATGTATACATCCAGATTCCTCATAATTCACAAACCACAGGTGTAGAGATATACATATATTCTGAACACTACTTTTTGATCCACTTTTCTGCTTTTATGAACATGATGAAAAATTGTTTTTACCTCTGTCCACATATAACTACAACAATCTATCTGATACTTACAGTAGAATCTGCTATTCATTAATAAACTTAATTGATAAGCAGTTACACAAATAAGAACTCTTAGCTTTTTTTATTAAGAATTTTTTCATTGATTTTACACACCAATTAAAGATCCCCATCTTCCCTCCTCCTGCCCTCCCCTGCCTCCCCCTCCCAACCCATTCCCCACTCCCACCCACAGGAAGGCAAGGCCTCCCACAGGGAGGCACATTCAGCAGAGGCAGATCCAAGCCCTTCCCCCTGCCACAAGGCTGCAGGAGGTGTCCCGTCCTAGGTAGTGGGTTCCAAAAAGCCTGCTCATGCACCAGACAAAGCCTGCTCATGCACCAGACATGGATTCTGATCCTACTGCCATGGTTCCTCCAAGCTCATCAAGCTTGTTTAGAGTGGATTCCCTAGGTTTAAGTGTTTGTATGGCAAGATTTTCTATTTATAAAGGCATTTTAACACCCATTTCTATACATTGACCTTCTAACTATCTGTTGTAGGACATAGGATGATTTTCACACCTTGGCCAATGTGGAAACTGATGACGCACCCACAGAAGTGACACCTCTTTGAGATCTTGATTTCTGTTATCTTTAAAGACATTGCACTGAGATAAGTGAGCCACTCTGAAAAAAGACCCTCCATTGTTCCTTTTGTAAGCTGCTTCAAAAGGTCAAATCCACAAGAAAACAGAGTAGAGCAGTTTATACCAGGAGCTGAAAGGACTCCAATATAGGTGCTTGGACTTGTTTTAAGAGAAAAAGTTTCAGCTATGAAAGTTGGAACTCTATAGGGCCACAGTACATACTTCTAGGTAACTACTTTATGGTATGCACAGTGTATTACTGATAGACTTGATTTCATGCACAATCTTAATACAATACTTAAAAGCTTATGTAGCTTTTAAAAGGTGCTTATGTAGCAATACACAAATAACATTGAAATAAATAAATAATATATAGTGGTGCTATAGAGATAAGGAAGCCACATACACAATGAATCATGTTCTGTGTATGAGCCATCTTCATATGTGTTCCACAGTGGAAAAGCATATGATTTATATTTAATTTCTATTTCTGTTATAAATATGTGCCCTTTAACATATGAGTTCTTTTGACAATGATATATTTAACCTTATGATATTAATGGTCATTGAGTTATTAAAACATTGAGATTAATACTTATTTTGTCATCCCTTTCATCCCTGTTCAAGTTCACATACATTCAAGGTGATATTTGCATTGATTTAATCTGTGCACTTGTGGCACTGAATAAAGAAGAATTTAGGCAAATGAGCAATGTCAGGTATGAAGGGTAAGTGCAGCAAGCCAAATTTTACTTTAGTCTTTAAGAAACAGGAAACAGTTTTTTCCATAATTTTTTTTGATAAAAGCAATGGAATGTTTCAGTTCCTAATGAGTAAGTTAGTCAAATTCAGGTTTTGCTGCACCAGACTCTTAGATAAGAATAATATCCATGTGAATATTATAAATATAAACACACAAATAAGATTCATTTGGTAAAATTCAGAAAATGAGAAAGTTTTTTACCAACATAAGAACCATACAAAAATAACTGAATTATCTGTCAAATTTAATCAATAAATGGAAAAGTATGGAAAATTACAGTTTTTAAAACTAATTTTCATGATTCAACTAGGAATTAGACTCTGAAAATTGATACAATTGCCTTCGCAAATGCTGGCATCTGAGTTAGAGTTTCAATGTCTTTAATTTTATGCTGAGTCAGATAGTAGATTTTCATGTATAGATAAAGTTTAGATGGAAAGGCAATAGGAGACATAAAGCTCACAAAGATAAGAACAATGTAAGGACCCACTTATGTGTGTCCATATGAAAAGGGATGTGATTAAATATAAACGGTGGAGAAAAAAAGAACAAAGAGCAGTATTTATTTGTGTACATAGAAACTTTCCAATCACTAACATGTTCCTGAAATGGATATCTGACTACCTAAGATATTCGAATGGCTGGACACAAACTCCTTGAGAGAAAGAACCTGCCACATCCTTGCCATCCCGTTTTCCCTCAGTTTATGTGAACATTCACGGTGAAACGCAGCTGTGATGAATTCAAGGTGGTGATGCTCACACCCTACTGTGGTCTTTTCATGCATTGCTGAAATACTTTCATTTTAAATTTCAGAATTTGGGGATTCAAAAACTAATTTTTACTATGTGGTTGCAAGAGAAATACTGTAAACGTTCCTGACCATTGAGTAGATTTCGTTCTCTAAACTCTGTCATCTATTGAGTCCCTCTTATATGTGACCTGGATTTTTTATTTGTTGGGCCTCTGAATTTAAAGAAAATTTATTTTTCCTTTCTCTTATAACCTACCCTATAATCAAGTATTCACCGAGAGGCAGGCTAGGAGTTGGGGAATATATCTTGTATAAGTATATCTCATTTGCTTTCCTTGAATATGTTTGAGGTCCTGTTACCAGCAAATTAATAAAGTTCCATAGTAATTGCAAATAGGGATTTCTTCCATTCTCAAAATGGAGTGTACATGTGTGTATAGTGCTTATCTATCATCATCTATCTATCTAAATATATGTTTATCTATGTATGTATGTATCTGTCATCTATTTATCTATGTATGTGCATAAGCATATATGTGTATATATGGGATGATTTTACGTATATTCTTATCAGTGTGTAAAACCTTTTTGTTGGTATTTTTGTTTATGTTTTTGTTAGTGTGTATTTAAATGCTTTTATTGAAAAGGAGTTAAGTCACTTTGCCACCTCCAATTTTCCCCTCCAGTCCCTCCCAGCTACCTCCCATTCTCCCCCCATACTCTCTCAAGTAGATAACATACAACCTGCTGAGTGTGTTTTTGTTTGTGAGATTATAACGTCAAGGCTGACCCCTCTGCATTGGACAACCAATACTGCTGCTCATCTCTAGAAAAGGCTAATTATACTTCTTCCAACAGTAATTAATTTTCTGTAGTTCTTTATTTATGGGTAATTGTGGAAATCTCACTCCTAATGGATACATCATAGGTCTGGGGCCTATGGCTCAATGAACATCCTAGAAGAGGGAGCAGAAAGATTTTTTAAGAGGCATAATAACAGAAAGTATGTTGTGAAACAGTCTGTCCTAGAAATAGCTACATAAACAATGGCAATATAAATGGACATGTTAATAGGTTAGTTTATAATGAAAAACCCTCACTGTGTAAGATGATGTATCAACAAATCATGATTCTCCTGTTTCAGAACCCCCCCTTATTTTCTAGAACCATAAGCATGTACTATCCAACATGTTAAAGATTTTTAAATATATGTTGCAGCTAGAAATGTATCCCAGTGATAATTGAAATATCAAGTGATATAACTGTGGTGGCTTCTCTGATGTACCTAGAGAATTAGGTGATATGAAGTATGCCATAAAGTATAAGTGCAGCACTCTTTTAGAAAGCTAACCTAAATTTACAGGTGTGAAACTCTTTTTTTTTGAATTTATTTTATTTTATTTTACAATATAATTCAACTTTACATATCAGCCATAGATTCCCCCCATTCTCCCTCCTCCCGTCCCGCCCCCCTCCCCCCGGCCCACTGCCCATTTCCATCTCCTCCAGGGCAAAGACTCCCCCGAGGGTTGAGATCAACCTGGTGGACTCAGCCCAGGCAGGTCTAGTCCCCTCCTCCCAGGCTGAGCCAAGGGTCTCTACTAAGCCCCAGGTTTCAAACAGCCAATTCATGCACTAAGCACAGGACCTGGTCCAACTACCTGGATGCCTCCTAAACAGATCAAGCCAATCAACTGTCTCACCCATTCAGAGGGCCTGATCCAGTTGGGGGCCCCTCAGCCATTGGTTCACAGTTCATGTGTTTCCATTCGTTTGGCCACTTGTCCCTGTATTCCATCCATCCCTGGTCCCAACAACTCTAGCTCACATAAACCCTCCTCCTTCTCGCCAATTCGACTCCCGGAGCTCCACCCGGGGCCTGACCATGGATATCTGCATCCAGTTCTCTCAGTCATTGGATGGGGTTTCTAGCACGACAATTAGGGTGTTTGGCCATCCTATCACCAGGGTAGGTCAGATCGGGCTATTTCTCGACTATTGCCAGCAGTCTATTGTGGGGGCATCTTTGCGGATTTCTGTGGGCCTCTCCAGCACTTTGTTTCTTCCTATTCTCATGTGGTCTTCATTTACCATGAACATTCCTTGTGTTCCCTCTCTGTTCTTGATCCAGTTGGGATCTCCCGCTCCCCCAAGTTCTCTTTCCCTCGCCCCTCGCCCCTCATTACCCCCACTCACGTCCAGACTGTTCATGTAGATCTCATCCATTCCTCAGTCATTGGGCGATCCCCGTGTCTGTCTTGGGGTCCTGTTTTCCAGGTAGCCTCCCTGGTGTTGTGAGTGGCCGTCCAGTCATCCTTGTTCCACAACTAGTATTCTCCTATGAGTGGATACATACCATGTTTGTCTTTCTGAGTCTGGGTTATCTCACTCAGGAGGATGTAGCATGAATCTTAAAAGTCTTATTAATAAAATCAAACCTGAGGCCAGTTATTGGGGTGAACACTGGAAGGTCAGAGAGACAGAATAAGCCACAGCTATCTCACCTCGCTGGATCCTCAGCTGGTCTTGTTTCCTCAGACTGGATGCCCCAAGCCATCATCCAGAATGGGTCTCAGCTGAACTGCTGCTAGAAGCCTGAAAGCTTAACCAGGCCAAATGCTTCTCCAGGCCAAATGCCTCTCCAGGGCAAATGCCTCTAGTTTCTGGTCCTCACGCCTTATATACCTTTCTGCTTTCTACCACCACTCCCTGGGATTGAAGGCGTGCTTTCTGGGATTAAGGGCGTGGGTTACCACGCCTGGCTGTTTCCCATGTGGCCTTGAACTCACAGAGATCCAGAGGGATTTCTGTCTCTGGAATGCTAGGATTAAAGGCGTATGCTACCACTGCCTAACCTCTGTTTCATATTGTGGCTGTCCTGTTCTCTGACCCCAGATAAGTTTATTAGCATACACAATATTTTGGGGAACACAATAACACCACAGGAGGATTTTTTCTAGATCCCTCCATTTGCCTGCAAACCTCATGATGTCATTGTTTTTCTCTGCTGAGTAGTATTCCATTGTATATATGTACCACAGTTTATTTATCCATTCTTCGGTTGAAGGGCATCTAGGTTGTTTCCAGGTTCTGGCTATTACAAATAATGCTGATATGAACATAGCTGAGCAAGTGCCCTTGTGGTATGATTGAGCATTCCTTGGGTATATGCCCAAGAGTGGTATAGCTGGATCTTGGGGGAGATTGATTCCCAATTTTCTAAGAATGCACCATATTGATTTCCACAGTGGCTGTACCAGCTTGCATTCCCACCAGCAGTGGAGGAGAGTTCCCCTAGCTCCACATCCTCTCCAGCACAAGGTGTCCTCAGGGTTTTTGATCTTAGCCAATCTGACTGGCGTAGGTGGTATCTCAGAGTTGTTTTGATTTGCATTTCCCTAATGATAGGGATGTTGAGCAATTCCTTAAATGTCTTTCAGCCATTTGTGTTTCCTCTGCTGAGAATTCTCTGTTTAGTTCTATAGCCCATTTCTTAATTGGACTGTTGGGAATTTTGATGTTTAATTTCTTGAGTTCCCTATATATTCTGGATATCAGTCCTCTGTCAGATGTGGGGTTGGTGAAGATCTTTTCCCATTCTGTGGGCTGTCGCTTTGCCTTGTTGACCATATCCTTTGCTCTACAAAAGCTTTTCAGTTTCAAGAGGTCCCATTGATTGATTGTTTGTCTCAGTGTCTGAGCTGCTGGTGTTATACCTAGGAAGCGATCTCCTATGCCCATGCGTTCAAGACTACTTCCTACTTTCTCTTCTAGCAGGTTCAGAGTAGCTGGATTTATGTTGAGGTCTTTGATCCACTTGGACTTAAGTTTTGTGCACGGTGATAGATATGGATCTATTTGCAGCCTTCTGCACGTTGATATCCAGTTATGCCAGCACCATTTGTTGAAGATGCTTTCTTTTTTCCATTGTACGCTTTTGGCTTCTTTGTCAAAAATTATATGTTCATAGGTGTGCGGATTAATGTCAGGGTCTTCAATTCGATTCCATTGGTCCACAAGTCAGTTTTTATGCCAGTACCAAGCTGTTTTTATTACTTGTAGCTCTATAGTAGAGCTTGAAGTCAGGGATTGTGATGCCTCCAAGGTTGTTTTATTGTACAAGATTCTTTACTCTTGCAGCATATTTACTGAACACACTTTGGAAATTCTGAGAAACAGTTATACAGAAAAGAACTTAAAAAATGGCATGGTCCTAAGGCTCAAATCATTGTTGAGTAGAAGAGTGCTTTCATCCCGTGTATAAGGTCCTAGGTTTGGTCATAATATTATCTACCAATATAGGATAACTAAAACAAGGAACCACAAAAGATGTGTAGGTATATTGAAGGCACACAAAACACACATTAGAATACAGTATAGTGTGTTTTTATTTATTTTTCTTCTAATATAGTAAGGCACACATAGAAGAGCAACTTTGGGGGGAAATGGTTTCTTGTGGCTTAAAATAGAGCTCTAACCCATCATTGGGAAAGACATGGCAGGAGGCAGAAAGGATTGTGGCTGGGGTAGGGGGTTGGTTAGACTCATCACCTCCTGATTAAGGCAACAGTGATACACGCATGCTTAGCTAACTCATTTTCCCCAGGTATAAAATACGACAGTCCATATTAGGAACGGTGCCCTTCATATTGGACAAGTCTTCCCACCTCAGTGAAGGCAATCAGGATAATCTCCCACTGATATGCCTAGAGCCTCTATTCCAGAGGATTCTAGATTCTCACAGGAAAAGATGATGAATGAGTGCTACAGGAATTGTCTTGGTTATTGTTCTACTGCTGTGAATAGATACCAGGACCATGTCAATCCTTATACAAGAAAGCATTTAATCAGGGCTTGCTTATAGTTTCAGTGGTTTAATCAATTATCATCAAGGCAGGAAGAATTATCATCATCACAGGGAGCATGGCGGCACAAAGCCAGACATGGTGCTGGAGAAGTACCTGGAAGTTCTACAGTTGGATTCACAAACAACAGGAAGATAGAATCTTGGGGCCTAGCTTGGGCTACTGAAACCTCAAAGCACATCCCTGGGGACACACTTCCTCCAAAAGGCTACACTTACTCCCACAGGGTCACCTTGCTAACCCTTGTCAATTAGTGCCACTCCTTGATAACTAAGCATTCAAATATATGAGTCTATGGAGGCCAGAAATGTATCCAAAGAAATGGTGAATATGAAAGTGAAGTTGATAGATACAGAAAATATGCTGAAAGCAAAGCCTATAAGAATATAAAATCAATACAATGAGTTAATGTGTTAATAGTTAAATGGCATGAGTTCTACCAATAAACAATATATCTGAGAAAGATAAACTGATTTTAAATTCACTTTACATAAAGCTATTTAGGTAAGATTGTTACTGTGAATTTATATTTAGTTACGTAACATGTAGCTTTTCATATATGAATAAAAATATTTTAAAAGTTAGTAAAGGTATATGTACGTAAGTTAAAAAGGTATACTTTATGTGTTAGGACATGCTCCCTCTGCTTTCATTATGGTTCTTACTGTCAGAGCAGGAATCTCAGTATCTATATATTGTACAACACAAGAGTTTAGTATTAAATAAAATTAATAGAAGCCAATGGAATTCTTCTAAAAGTTAATCTCATCCAGCATTGAGAAATACCACAAAGCTCCAACCTTACAGGGGTAACACTCAAGCTGATTAATATCATATTTTCTCTCACAAGTGGAATCATGTCATTATAACTCAAAGATACTGATGAAGAAGTAATAGCTAAAGTGAAATTTTTGACAACTGGCAATATAGTTAGATCGTATAGATCATTTGTGTTATGTTTTGTCAAAGAATCTTAAATTCTTCCCTATCTTAACTTTCACAAACACAAATAATAGATCTCTTTCCATATTCTCTGTAATAACATTTGCAGTAAATTTAATTTATAACTCTGTATCAAGTATCCAGTGCTGCACTGTCATTGAGATTATTGAAATGATAGTTCTGCTAGATAATCTATCAATCCAAATGGCAGAACTTGGGACCAATCTCGTCTATATTAAAATTACCTTCCCTGTAAGAAACCTATAATTCTTTTCTTTCTTTCACAACTTTGCCTCTGTTTTCAGCTTTATGAATAATTGCTTTGCTACTGATCAAAAACAAATTCTAGTATGCTATGTGCACTATCATTGATCACTATGAGCACTAATGTATGAATAAAAATATGTTTATTTTTCAGAATAAAACTGACATCTCTGTAATAAGACCTCATATAGGATCTACTACATTGCTCTCTTTCTACCTGGGGAGGGAGATAGCGTGGGCTTTATAAAACTCAGTATTGGGGTCAAATAATAACACACTTGTGAGCTACAAGCCCAATATTCTTTCCGTAACTTGTGCTCCGGCTTCTTCATGTGACTCATCAGAGGCCTTGCTATCAATTAGCAAGGATTCAGGACTATGGATCTCCAGCTGTCCATTTTATTGTTCATGGATTCCTAAAACGATGTGGTGTTCTTTATCTTTCTTTTTAGAGTGCTTAAAGATAACACTTTACAATGATACAAAAGTTTTAGAAATGATTTTTTTGCTAAGATTTAAAATGGCAGCTGGGTTGGGAACCAGAAGTCAGATTTTCAAGTTCTTTCCTTTGCAGAAGCACCAGTGCTGATTCTTACAAATGGTTACTGAGGGCCGAGCTATGCACCTGCATCCTTTACCTGGAATTTCTTTTGGGAATACTTTCAGAAATTCTCGTAAACCCAAACGATGATTGAAGTGAGGCTGCAACACACTTACCCTACAGAAGCCACTTTAGAAACAAAAGCAAATAAGCAAAACAAACAAAAACTGATGACCACTGGAAATAGTAAGGTTTTCAAAGGCTACATTAAAAAACATGCTAACTTGCAATAAACACAATGACTTGGAAGAGGAAAAGCACTAGAGGCCTCAACCCTAGACAAAGAAGTCCAGGCAAATCGGGAATGCTGAGAGCGGGAGAAAGTCTTACCTAGGGAAGAGCACACCAACTGGTTATCCAGTACTAAATGTGCAGCTTGTAAAACATATGCGTACAACTAATATTGTACAAAGTATTGGGGTTATAATTAAATATTTAGGAATATATATTTGCACAATATATATTTATATGTACATATATGCACACACATATGTATATACACACATACACACACACGTACACACACACACACATATATATACACATGCATGTAACAGCAATTAAAGAAAATTAGGCTTTTATTTTGAAAGAGAGTGAGGAGGTACAGTGGAGATTCGGAGGGAAGAAAGGAAATAGGAAAATGGTGTAATTATATTTTGATCTTTAAAATAAACAATTATTTTTAAAAAGGTTTTCAAAAAATGTGGTTTACATAAAATTGGTGAATTTAAGAAACTGCAGCAGCAAACGCTAGTGTGAATTTAGATGTGCCAAGTATAAGTGTTTCTACTCATCATTGGAAAGTTACAGAGGAAAAAAGGTAGGAAGAGTTCTGAGTAGTTTGTATTCTATATAACAGCACATATAGCTGGAGCTACAAACACTGAATAGTAGTTCTTTAGGAGAATAAACCAAAACATATGTTTGTAGGTGTTGGTGTTTATCAAAGAAATAGATTGCCATTTACTTTATGTTTTTTTTCCAAAGTAGCTTACTATGTTGTATGAAAAATCTCATCTAGAAGAAAGATCCATAAATATCTTATTAGGTCAGGGGCTGTCTCCAGCTCTGCACAGGGTAAAAAAGAAAATACTCACCAAGAAATTCACCCACTTACATTTGTATATGCAGGGTGGTGTTGCTCCTGCACATCTGAAAACTATTAAGCAAAATTTTACTGGCCCTGACACAGAAGAAAGATGGGATCAACTGTATAGAGAGAAGACTATCTTCTGTTTTTAGCACACTAATTTTATTTTTCAAATAGGTAATTGAGTCAATTGTGAAAATCAAAAAACATTAAAAATTAAAAAGGTCTACTTTTCAATATCATTCAAATAGTAAGCTTTTGAATGAAGTACTATGTATGATATGTACACATATGATAGGAATAGTGTGCATAACCCATTTTTAAATTTACAAACATTAAAATTTGATTATTTTCTTGTATTGCACTTTTATGTATTTTCGCACCATACATTTATGCAAAATTAGCTCTGTATGTATCAAAGCCCTGAGTTTCACCATCCCAAGTACACCATTAATCTCTTCTAGAATCCCACTAGGAACCATAGATTTGTCATCTATTTTTACAATAACATTTTTAAACTTGGATGCTATGGGATGAGTTTTATTCATGTTACAGCTGCTTACTGGCATTGTGGTATCTGCATAAAGTATTCAAGAAGCATCAGACTGTTATTCATGTACTGTGCTACAGGAGAGCCTGTGACTCCAAAGCCTCATGTGTCAAGCCTGGTTCTTGGTTCACCATCCAGTTGTTTAAAGATATTTGTAAATCACTGGGAAATACATGTTCTTGGTAAAAACAGTTCCTCACTTCACAATAAAATTATATTAAAGTGATGTATATCCACATGAATCTTCTAAAAAGGAGTCAGAAGGTGAAAGTCGGACAGAAAAACAGAAAATACCACAGCACTGATGCCCGTCATTCCATCTAGACCACTGTGTCAAACACACAAACAAACAAACAAACAAACCTTTTTTAAAAAATAAATGTTCATGTGGAACAGAAATGTGAAGACAGCTCTTTTTATGATTTTAACACCGTCATCCACGCTGCCGTCGGGGTTGTTTTATCTGTTGAATGTGGGCATTCTGCTTTTAATCACAGGGCCGTGAATATTTTCTCCTAAAATTTATGGCTGTTTCAGCACAATTTGCTTCTTTAGTTGCTTGATTTTTGGCAAATTATCTGGCTAATTGTCTCCATTTCTCATTTTACTTTGCCTAAATACAGAGAAAGTTCAAAGGAGCAGAGCTTAAGTTCTGAGTGCTCCCATAGGGGAATTTATGTGTTCATGTCTTGATTTAAGTGCTGGAACCCAAGAGCTACTTCCAATGTTTAGACTCCGTTTATGTTTATTTATTAACCTTAATATCATTTTTTATTATCTTTCCTCTCAATATGCTTAAGCAAGGCACTTAATGTTTTATTGATTACATTTTCATTCATTATTTGTGAAATTGTTTATTTATAGCTTTAAAGAATTTTCAAAATTTCTTCTTTCTTCTACGTGCTGCGTCTATAGTTAGGATGACTTCTTGAAGACCAATATCCTATCTCTCAGACATATTATTTTTAACTTTTGGGAACACATTACAAAAATTGTATTTATGTGGCTTTCATGAGAATTATTGAAAACTATTTACTTTTGATGTAGGTTACTATGTAGAAAATATTTTACTTTCAAAATGAAATAATAAAGATTCAAAGGTTAAGAGCACTTATTACTCCATCAGAAGACCCAAGTCTATTACACACACACACATACACACACGGCTCATATCTTTCTGTAACTACAGACATGAGGTCCAATACTAGCATCAAGCATAAATGTGGTGCAGACATATATTCAGACACACACACACACACACACACACACACACACACACACACAGAGAGAGAGAGAGAGACAGAGACAGAGACAGAGACAGAGACAGAGGAATAATGTATAACATATTATTCAAATATATAAAACAGTAACTCAATTACATTATTAAAATACAATCACCATAATATCTCTAATTATGATACTTGGAGGTAAATACAGAGGAGGTGAGAGAAGGGTAAGGGGAGTAGCAGTTTAAAAATTATCCGATAAGGGAAAAGAGAAAAGGAGGGCTCTTTAGAATCTGTAAAGGAAGGTAAATACAGAAGAAGGATGGAGGTAGTAAAAAAAAATATGGTTGTCTGAACAAGCCAAAGGAGTTATTCTATTATAACTACTTACCTAAAAATCAAAACAAAACATAATATATGCAATACATGTAATTCCAAATACAAATTTACATTGTCAATTTGGATTAACTTTTCTGATAGGGGAAGATGGTGCTCTCTTCAAAAACCAAAGACTATCTAACAAAACCCCATTCCAGACGTGAGAAGTCATCTTTTGAGATTTTAGCCAGGGTTCTCCAAGAGACTCTCAAAACAAGGAGCCTATGCTTGTTGCTCTTGGTTAGTCAAAAGTAGAAGATTTGTCCCTACTGCTGAAGACACCCCTGCACTTAGGAAATAGGGACCCCTAATCTGGAACTAATCCAAGTGCCCCCTCTCTAAGCATGAGCTTTCAAGGTACCAGAAGACTCCATGTAAGCTTCCAAATGAAGGTGGCAACCAACAGTCCTACCAAGTTATGACTCCTGTGACTCACATCAAAAACTCAGATGGTACAACAACCCTCCGGGCACATAGACCTTAGCCGTAATGAGCAACTCTCCTGTTGTACTTAACAGATGCTCAACAAGAGGGAAACCATGACTGCTACTAGAAACCTAGTTACCTAGTCATTGTCAGTGAAGTCATGGTTGTTGGAGGAGAATCTACAGCCACTTATTTACTAAACCAGCTTAATTCCTAACAGAGAGATGTAAACATTTGGCCTTATACCCACAGATAAGTGCAGTCTTCACCCCTCACCAAGGGAACCTCTTTTGTGAGAGAGGAAGATCACTACAGAAAATCACAACCAATCAAAACACAGAGGTATGCAGCCTGGTCCCAGTGGACACATCTGATACATCTACAAAACACTCCTACATCCAAGACTGCAGGAACATTGCAGAAGTGTGTAGGTGTGAAATATTGTAAAACCCAGAGGATCAGAAAGCTTACTGTGAATATCAAATGCTATGACAATAAATTCTCACCAGCATGACTGCCCAAACTAGAGGTAAACATGGACCACACAAACAGACACATCAAAGTGGATGGGAAAAGCCCACTAGGCCTCTCCTAAACAAAACAAAACAATCCTAAACAAAAGACTGTGGGCAACTGAGGAGAGCTGTGAGCAGGATGGATAGTACTTCTGAGGGAAAAGCACACCACTTGGCTGTCCAGTGCCAATTGGTCAGCTCCCAAAACAGACATACAAAGAACATTAAATACTGAAAGGCATGTACAATGCATGTATGAATGCATTAACAATTACTGATAAAAGAGGTCATAAATTTGAAAGAGAGCAAGGAGGGATTTATGGGAGAGTTTGGAGGGAGGGAAGGGAAAGGAGAAATGTAATTTTATTATAATCTTAGAAGACAAGGTATAAGTCTGACTCATCATGATGTGTGATTTGAGTGCTCAGTACTTTGATTTAAAATTGTGGATTATGTAAATTACTAAGCATTAAAGTAAAACTATTTTTCTTTTATTGTAAATAGATTTTTATTCTCATATACTATATCCTGATTGCAGTTGCCCCTCTCTCTAATCCCAGATCTTCCCCAACTCTGATCCCATCTGTATCCATTCCCTTTTTTCTCATTAGAAAGCAAACAGGCTTCTAAGGGATAATAATAAAATAAAATATAAAAAGATAAAAATGAAAACTATAATTGGAAAGAAGAAACCAACATAAGGAAAGGAGCCCAAGAGAAGCAATGAGAATACAAGACCTACTTTTTCACACATGAAGGAATCCCATAAAAACCCTAAACTGGAAGCCGTAACATATACACAGAGGGCCAGATGAAGACCTATGCAGGGCCTGTGCATGCTGTCTCAGTCTCTGTGAGTTCATATGTACATCAGTCCTTCTGTGTTTTTCTAACTTCTTGCTTCCTTGGTGTTCTCCATCCCTTCTGGCTCTTACAATCTTTCTGTCTCTTCTTCTACAGGGTTCCCTTAGCCCCGAGGGGAGGAATTTAATGAAGACATCCTCTTAGGGGTAACTGTTCCAAGGTCTCTCACTTTGTATAATGTCTGGCTGTGGGTTTCTGTATTTGTTCCCATCTGCTAGAGAAGGAAGCTTCTCCAATGATGCTTGAGCAAGGCACTGATCTATGAGTATAGCAGAATGTCATTAGGAGTTATTTTATTCCTACTTTTGTTTTTTAGAACAGTAGTATTTTTTTCCCTAGGTCCTGTGATATCTAGTGTTAGTTTTTGGGTCCCACAAGCTTTGTACCAACATTGTCTAGCATATCTTGCAAGAGGATACCATGTAAATCAAATAATTTGTGGCTAGGTTGGTTTTTTCATTTCTCCTTTGGTAGTGTGCAGATTATGTACCATCTAATATCAAAGATGCTATTACATAGGGTTGAAGGCTCTGTGTAGGCACCACCTTGAATTCTCAATGTTCAACGAATTGTGTAGGTGTTGGCTTCAGCAATGGTACCTTGCTGTCAGTTTGTGGAGAGAAAAAAATATAGTCTTGGCAACACCCTGTGTTATTTGGGGATTCCCATGGGACCCCTTTGGCTAAAACCTCAATTATATGGAACTCAGTCTAGGGACTGGACTCTTCATTTGGAGAAGAAATGCTTAGTTGGGCTCCATCTCCACCATTATCTGCTGATTGTCTTTAGATCACCTTAATACATGCATATAATTTGGGAAACTCCTACGATGTTGGGTTTCCCTACCACCCTCAAATGGTCATTTTAGCTATCTCTGTCTGCATTTCCTACCCTGTCCTGTTCTTCCCTCCTACTCCTCACTTAATGCTCCTGCCACACCCACATTTCCATCCACAACTATGCATTCTATTTCCCTTCCCTGTCTATCCTCACTAGTCCCTTTCTCTGTACTTAACCTCTGTGCTTCTATAGATGTCAGCTTGGTTAAAATTGACTTCACAGCTAATATCCACTTATAATCAAATACATACCAGATTTTTCTCTCTTGTTCTGGGACACCTCAGTCAGAATGATTTTTTTTTTCTTGTTGCATCCATTTTCCAGAAGATTTCATCATTTAATTAAAAAAAAAAAAAGTCTGAGTAATACTCCACTGTAATTGTACCACAATTTTCTTTATCCATTCTCCAGTTGAGGGACCAGGATTGTTTTCTTCTTCTTCTTCTTCTTCTTCTTCTTCTTCTTCTTCTTCTTCTTCTTCTTCTTCTTCTTCTTCTTCTTCTTCTTCTTCTTCTTTCCATCCTCCTTGTCCTCCTCGTCCTCGTCCTCGTCCTCCTTCTTCTTCAATTCCTACTATTCTTAGATTTGATCTTTTTATAGGGCCCCAGATTTCTTAGGTGATTTGTAACAGGATTTATTTTTATAATCAACTTGCTTTTGACAGATGTATCCATTTCTTGTCTTCAGTGCCTGAGATTCTCTCTTCCATTTTTTCTGTTCTGTTGGTAAAACTAGGCTGTGAGGTTTCTATTCAAATTCTTAATTTTTCCATTTCCAGATTTCTGTGAGTTCAAGGTTTTTTTTTAGAGGACTTATTCATTTCATCCTTGTGGACCCCTATCACATTCATAAAGATTATTTTAATTTTTTCCCTCTTGTGTTTCAGCTATATGGCAATACTCAGGACCTGCTGTGGTAGGGTTTCTGTGCTGTAGTGGGAACATTTTTTTTTCCTGACTGTCATTTATTTTGCTTTTGTGCTGGCATTGAGGCATCTGGATTTGGGAAGATTGTAATTCTACATGCCAATATCTAGTCTTCTCTTTGTGGGGTGTTTTTTTTTTCCCTTGGTTTCCATTGCTCTCTGTGGAGAGGGTATGGTGGCTCTGTGTTGCCTGGTAGAAAATTCTTCTGGGATCTTGACAGGTGTGGCCACTGGGGGTTCCAGGTAAAATAGTTTTCAAAGTACTGGAAGGTGACACTTAGGAATGGTGATAGGCTAGAAGGGGATCCTGAGGGGGTCCATGGGAGGGAGGAAAGGAGGAAAGCATAGTCTTCCACCAGGCTCTAGTTACTATCCTGTGAATGGGGCCAGAGAGTGAAGTGAGGCTACAAAGCAGAAAGTCTACTACAGCATAAGGGATGAGAATGGAGGAATGGACTTGGAGGAGTGGAGGGACAGAGAGAGATCTGCAATTAGCATACCTTCCTCTCTAGCTAGAATGGCTTCAAGTTTCCTAGTGAATGCTTGCTGACCTGAGTACTGGGATAAGGCAACCAGTGGGGCAAAGAACATTTGGAGAGGATCTGTGGACTCATTAGAGAAGGGGGCAGAAGAAAGGAAGGGGAGGCTGTTACAGGTGGACTGATGCAGAGCTGGGGATAAGACTGGGGGATTGGATTTGGAGGAGACATAGAGTTGAAGATCTATAGTTTGTCTTCCTGTTTCTATGGTCAGAGTGGCTTGTTCCCCAGAAAATGCCTGTTTGTGTGTGCAGGAGGGAAATTGGGAGAGGAGTAACTGTGTGACCCATTGGGGAAGGGAGAGCACAGCAGGTAGTCAGCTACTGGTTGAGGAAAAGATTTGGGGATTGGCAACTGCTCCTAAGGGGGAAAATCAATGGATGATTCCTAATGATATTCTCATATGCTCATAGATTGTTGCCTTGTTCGGTTGTCATCAGAAAGGCTTCCTCTAGCAGCAGATGGGAGCGGGTGCAGAGCCCCACAGTCAGACATTGTGCAGGAAGAGTTTAAATTGGAGGTCTGCACTGGAGCCCTCACCTTAGAGCTCTGGGAACCCCACGGGAGAGATGGAGGAAAGACTGTAGGATTCAGAGGGGACAAGGGACACCAGGAGAACATGGCCCACTGAATCAACTAAGCAGGGCTCACATGGGCTCAACAGAGACTGAAGCAACAACCACAGGGCCAGCACGAGTCAGCACCAGGTCCTATGCCTACATGTTGTGGCTGTTAGCTTTGCACTTCTGTGCGATGCCTAACAGTGGGAATGGGTGTATCTCTGACTCTTTTCATGACTTGAGAGTTTTCCTCCTGTTGGGTTGTCTTGGTCCAGCCTTGATATGAGGGCTTTCACCTTGTCTTATTGTATCTTGTTTTGTCCTGTTTGGCTGTCATCTTTTGGAGGCCTGCTCTTTTCTGAAAAGGAAACAGTGGGGGAGTGGATTTGCAGAGTGAGTTTCTAGGAGGAGTGGAGGGAGGGGAATGCACTGGATGAGAGAGGACCCTATTTTCAATAAAAATTAAAAATAAAAAAGAATTGTATATTGGTTTTGGAGGAGCTGAAGGGTAGATGAAGATCTGCAGTTAGCTTCCCTGCTTCTCTGTCTGGAGTAAATATTTTTATTTGCCCACGACTGTTAAGTTTAAACTTTGACACTACTTAAAATAAAATTTACAGCAAACATATATTATACATTTTTTTAAAAAAATCTACAAAATATTTTCATTGTTATAATTCACTTATTTCTTTATTGTTTTCTCCTAATTACAGCTTTGTTTTAAGATATTCTAACACAAGATCATCCTTGGTTTATGTGGAGAAATTTGACAAATAGTTATTAATTTATAACTAGATTATTTGAAACCAAAAATATGTAGAAGAGAAAAACACTTCTTTTTTGCAATTGTTAGTATTTATAAACTATACAGGGTGCTTGCTATATTTAGAAATGTTCACTGTAGGACTTTCACAAAATATAATACAGCCTAAAAGGTTCAAAGGCATTAGGTATCTGAAGCCAGATTTATTAGTTATGGCTTATATTTCAAGCCTTTGTAAAGTGCTTTTGTATAATTGTGTGCCCTCTATGTGTTTGCACTTCTCTGATTGAAAGAGAAGTATTTATAAACAGGACAATTTTAGTTTAGAACCAAAGCCACAAGAGTTCAGTGATTAAAGAAAGAACACTTTTCACATCATAGCAGGTTTTGGATGAGGAACACTTTAAAAACATGAAACAAAGAAGTGCAAAGATAAGGAGGTTGTTAAAGTATTTGTTTAACAAATATGAGGACTGGAGTTTAGATCCCAGGGAACACATGATGCCAGGAGCTGAGAAATGCACTCATAACCTAAAGCTCAGAAGACAGAGACAGGCAGATCTTAAAGGCTTCCTCATCAGTCAGTCATACAGAAACAGTGGTGTCTAGCTTCTGTGAGAGACTCTGTCTTATAAAAGGTAAAGTACAACCACCTCAAGGAATAATTCATTGTAGACCTCTGGCTGCGGTGGTATTGTGTTCCCCAAAATATTGTGCACCCTAATAAACTTATCTGGGGTCAGAGACGGAACAGCCACAATATTAAACAGAAGTTAGGCAGTGGTAGCACACGCCTTTAATCCTAGCATTCCAGAGACAGAAATCCCTCTGGATCTCTGTGAGTTCAAGGCCACTTTGGAAATGGCCAGGCATGGTGACCCACGCCTTTAATCCCAGAAAGCACGCCTTCAATCCCAGGGAGTGGTGGGAGAAAGCAGAAAGGTATATAAGGCGTGAGGACCAGAAACTTGAGACATTTGGCCTGGGTAGGCATTTGGTCTGGAGAAGCATGTGGCCTGGTTAAGCTTTCAGGCTTTTGAGCAACAGTTCAGCTGAGAGCCATTCGGAGATGAGGACTCAGAGGCCTCCAGTTTGAGGAAACAAGACCAGCTGAGGATCCGGCGAGGTGAGATAGCTGTGGCTTGATCTGTCTCTCTGACCATTCAGCATTTCACTCCAATAACTGGCCTCAGGTTTGATTTTATTAATAAGAACTTTTAAGATTCATGCTACATCTGGCCTTTACATATGTATATGTGAGCATGGACATGTGCGCACATACACACAAACAAATACGCATAAAAATCACACAAATACAACAAAACACATATGTACATACACATGCCACAAATATCTAGAATATTGTGATCCACAAATGCTTATTAAACCTACTATGTTTTAAACCTTGGCTTTTACCACCATATCAGGGTGTCCATCATAAGGAGACTCAGGTCCAACTCCAGGGGCAGAGCAATAGCTTTACACCAAAGGGAACCTTACTCAACTCACTACAAGGTCATTTTATTTCAAAGCAGTCCCATCAAGGCATGGGCTGACCTCCACTGTAATGAACAACTTACCACTCAGAAACAGAGTTAGTACTCTTCAAGGCTATTGAGGTAATCCTATAAAAGGCAAGATAGCACAAAGATATTGCATTGGAAATAGAAGTGGTTTCTATTTCCCGGTTGGCCACTTTTTCCAAGACATTAAAAGGAACTGACTCATTTCGTCAGTTTCCTCATCATGCTGTGAAAGTACATTCACCAGCCTGCTATTTTGCAGGCTGGTGAATGAACGACTTGAGATAACTCATGTTAAAGTATTCTGTGATCTGGCAGGATGAAATGATGCCTCAGGTGATAAGAGGACTAGTTCTTCCTTCAAGGGCCCCACGTTTAATTCCCAGCATCTTACAACCGTCTGTAATTCCAATCACAAGCGATCTGCACATCTCTCTGTTCTGGTCTCCTTAGGTACCACACACACATGTGTGGCATAGACATCCATGCAACTAAAACATTCAGGCAAATAAATTACATAAATAAATAAATTGATTTAGAAAGAACTTTGGGATATGTAAAGGAATGCATAGACTGTAGGATTTCAATGTATCGGTGAGACAAATGTACCATTCTTGGTACAAAGGCTATAGGAAATCCAGATTTTTTTTTTTTTTTTGGTTTTTCGAGACAGGGTTTCTCTGTGTAGCTTTGCACCTTTCCTGGAACACACTTGGTAGCCCAGGCTGGCCTCGAACTCACAGAGATCCGCCTGGCTCTGCCTCCCGAGTGCCGGGATTAAAGGCGTGCGCCACCACCGCCCGGCCAGATTCTTTTTAATTAAACCTACACATCACCAGAGCTGAAAAGATATTACAATACTTTCATCAAATTTTCATCTGTCAGTGTCAAAACTGCACATCCATGAACTTAGAGAAACAATAAATAACAAACCTTATGTTTATGGGCTAATGAAGAAGGCCTTAGAAGTATTCTGTCCTCTTTTGCTTTCTCCACATAAATAATTATGTCTTAAAATTTGTTCATTAAAAGATAACTGCTTTGCAATATGTTCTTCAGGATTCTCTTTAAACCCAACTGATATGAAATAATGAAAAATTAGACTTATGAAAATATGCTTCTTGAAAGAGGGAATTTCATGATTACTTCTTTTTTCACACTTCAATATCTATCTTTAATGTTGCAAAATAGAAGACACAAAGTGGTCTTCACATCAGTCTTTAGTGAACTTGGTTACTAATTTACTTACTTCAAATATACAATGAAAAAGACTTAAAACAAGTTTTTTTTCCTTAAAAGTGAAAACAACTGTGATGTCTAACGTCTTAACCAAATTGTTTACATAAATAGGGTTTTCTTTTTTATGAGGACCTATCTATTTTCTGATATCAAGATAATATAAAAAGCTTACCTTTTCCATTACATTGTAATTTTAATGGCCAGGAAAACGATGCTACATATTCCTATCATGTTTGCCATCTGTCACATATAAAAGTAATATTTTCCACCTGTGTGAGGTGACATTTTGTGAGTGCTCAACCCAAGTGGTCATCACACATCTCTTACTTAGATCTGTTTTCAAAGCATTTTAGGTACACTGTACATAATGATATGCTGAGGTTGAGGCGATGACTTGGCAATGAAGAACACTCAGAGAGCCCAAGTTCGATTCACAGCACTCACTGGACTGCTCACACAGCCTGCAGCTCCAGTTCCAGGAATCCAGCACCCCCTTCTGGCCACTATGTGCACTGCACTCATGTGCACTGTCCCCAACACACACAACAGTGACTTTCAAGTAAGTTAATTCTTTGGGAAGTAGGGATACTTCACAGTTGATCTCTTAAAATAATGAATCAATGTGCATTTTATGACTAGTAAGTCAAAGAATAAAGAAGTTCAAATAAAGAATTAGTGGCTAAAGTGAAATTAAAATAAAAATTGACTAGAAATTAGGTATGCCCAATATTAGGAAATAAAGATAATCTGAACATTCATACTTTTAAAGGCCAAGGCAATATTGAATGAATTCAAAATCTCTTGCCAGGTACCATATTACTTTGCAAATATGTTTAAGAATATCTTAAGATTTAGAAAACATCACTTGTGAGATTTTTTTCAGCACAGGTATACAACATACACTGATCAAACCAGGATAATTAGCCTTCACGTAGAACTACATGTACAATAAAATACATCAATTAAAATATTTAAAGCAACTCCTAATTTTAAAATTTTATGTGCACATTCATTGCATAGTGTATTATATTACACAAATAAATGCTCATACAAATATATATAGTTTCTACTTACTCTTTCATATTTCTCTCTCTTTGTGTATGGTGTGTGTGTGTGTGTGTGTGTGTGTGTGTGTGTGTGTGTGTGTGTG
>CABHPR010139767.1:0-14911 GCA_902168415.1 Peromyscus melanophrys | reverse complement strand
GTGTGTGTGTGTGTGTGTGTGTGTGTGTGTGTGTGTGTGTGTGTGTGAACAAACTTAACATTGTATTTGTGGGAAATCTGAGTACCACTTTGCAGAGTTAGTTCTGTCTTTCCAGATTGGTGACAAGGCGTCTCTGTTGTTGCTTCTTCTTTACTACTTTTTCCAGGCAAGCTGGCCTAATAATCTTTGGGACTGTTTTCATAGTTCTGTCTCCCAGTATCAGTGTAGGAATGCTGGAATTAGAATTGCATACCATTCTACCTTGCTTTTCCAGAGATTATTCAATGCCAGTTTTCTGACTTGTATAGGGCAAATTCTTTCAGCTGCTGAGCCATTTTTGTTGCCAACTGTGTATATTGTACTTTGATTTTATCCCCCCCCTCATCCCCTCCGGTCTTTCACTTTATAAGAACATTTAGAAAATATTCAATTACTAATAAAATGTTACATTAACACAGGCTTCTGGTATTGAAATATAAACATTCCTAAGGTTTGATATGTTTATTCATGTACATGTGGGTACATAAACACATGAATTTCATTGATTATTTCAGCAAATATTTAAAACATTTTAATAATGAAATGGTGGCTTTTCTTTTAACTTAAAACATGTCCAGAACTCATAGAATAGTATCTTCTCCCTACCATCTTACAATCTTCCCTCAGTGTGAGCCAATAATTTGAATTTATTGCTCATTATTCCCACGCTTCCTTTAGCCTTTTTTGCACGGTTATGCATTCTAAGCCAATACTAAGACTCAACTTGTACTTTTTGGACAATTTATAAACAGTGTACTGAATGCATTCTCCTGTGAATTGCCTGTCAATAAAATCTACAGCCTTCTTCATCACTGTTAATACAGTTTTACCTTTTTAACTTCCTCAAAGAATTTATTGCATGAATACACCAACATTTATAAAAGCAATCAAAAGATAGAAACCTTCAATACCCTGGGATTGTTACTAATATGTATCTAACATGTAAAGAAAAAACAGGTCTGGGGAGATGACACAGCAATTAACGTGCTTATCACAGAAGTAAGGGACCAGAGTAGGATATTCAGAATCCAAGTGAAATACCGATGAGTATGGTACCAATCCTGTATTTTCCACCGCAGAGACACAGACATAGCATCCGCAGAGCAAGCTGGCTAGCCAGACTAGACATATTGGCCAGCTTTGGGTTGGATTGATAGTCCATACCTCAAAAAAAGAAAGAAGAACATTTGAGAAAGAATTGCAACATCTACCTACCCTAGACCACCACCTATGAGCACACTGGCACACACAGGAGCCTGAACACATTTGGGCACAGGTATAAATATCCATAATCACCACACACAAACACATAAAAAGAAGCCAAAAAAATAAAGTTATCCATACTCTCATAGAGCTTGTGTTATATATTTTTAAAAGTGTATTTCTATTACTGTAAAAGAAAAAATGATGTTTGCTGAGTTTGGCAATGTGTGGCCTTATGTTCTTAATGAAGGTCCTTGACAAACAAGATATTTTGCTTAGTTGCTTGTTTAAGAATTTGCTCCGCTTGAGAAGTATTCTAGGAAAGCTGGTGTGGTAATTTAAAGTTAAGTATATTTGTTATTGCTTAGTCTTTGGCTATGTGTAGAGACAAACACCAAAAAGTAGATGATTTAATCACCCAGCTAAGTCTGAGTAAGAAGACTTCCTCATCAAAGGCTTTGAAGGTATTTGGAAAATTGCTCTTTTGGAAAACATCCAGATATTATAGGATTGGTGGCTGTGTGTTAAAATTAATTATGTAATTGCCACAATTTTTCAATTTATTTTTGTATAGAAATCCAAATTGTCCTTTAAGCTTTATTAAAAAATAGCTAAAATATACAGTTTCCTATGTAAGAAAAATATGCTAGAGTTATGTTATTAATATGCCTTAATGGGAAACAAATGGGAACAGCTCGGTTAGTGTCTGTGTTGCACTTTTCTTTTAACAACACTCTATCACAAAAGCAATAAAAGCAAGCAGGAATATATGTTAGCCACATACTTTACAAATATACAATCTCATGTTTATTTTAGTCCTTTTTATTTTATAATTGAATGAAACATTCATGTAATTTCTAAAATAGTATAACTGAAAAGAAACCCAAATCATGCCCAAATATATCCAAAATAACCATCCCTCTTGAAAGCATGCCTGACGAATTTAAAGGTGCATTATTGCCTGATTTAAAGGCAGACGGGGGCTCTGGGGCCACATTCCTTGACAGAGGGCCTCTTGAGACATCTTTGATCATTCTTTGTGATGCATAAAATATGTCACAGTTGTACCATAAAAGATATCAGCCGTCGGGTAAGGCTGTCATTTGCTCTTGTAGTATTATATTGAAAAAATACGGCTTTTCTCTCTAGTACTTGTATGAGATTAGTGCTCACGAAAACATAACCTATTTAGTCTGTGTGCACCATTATCATACTCCTGCTTTCTTTCAAAAGAAAGCAGTCATAAATAAACATGCTAAAAAGATTGATCTGGTTGATATTTTGTTTCTACAGTCACCCAATTCACAAGTTTTTGTAAGTTGTGAGTACGTTAAGCACTGGTCTAAGGCAAAGCTAGATCTGTAAAAGCATTATACATTTCTCCAGAGAACAGCTGCTTTCATTTGATCTGTGTTCTGCATATATCTTTAGTTTACTTTAAAAATCTAAATCCATTTTACAAATATTATTTAAAACAAAAGAACAATAATTGTAAAAGCTTCCAAAGGCTATATTCTTATTTCTCAGCTCCTCACATATTTTAATTGTGTGTGTGTATGTGTGTGTGTGTGTTGAAATCAGCTTTACTAACACATTTAAATGTTATGACTGCTCTATCCATTATACCTCTTTTAAGACTTCATAAAACACCTTTAATATTTTCTCTTTGTGTTTAAGTTAATGTTTATTCAAATATTATTTAAATAGAAATAATGAAGAAATATTTTCTTCAAATAACCACCACATTTAAGTTGTGTATAGAAGTTGGAAATATTTTGTTATAAAATCAGGGAGGGAAATGATTCCTCCCATTGCAGACTCAGGGTAAATATTGGAATTCTTATTTAGTGTCATTATTTAATTGTCTCTATGAATATTGGTTTTACAAAAAGAAGCCTTTTAAAAGAGTCAATGGCAGATTACCCTCTTTCAAGACAACTTGACACCTAAACCCAAACAGAGATCAGCATAACAGCTATAGGAACCTAAAAGTAGGCCTCAGATACTCTTCCTTGTGAGTAATTTTGTTCCCTCTTTAAAATAAAAAGTTCTCAATTTAATGTATCTATGTTGCAAAATAACTTCTGCTTGCACTTAAAAAATGCAGCAATTTATTTAATTTATAAATTGGAAAGGAGGGGCCCCTTTTTAATGGAGAAATAACATACGGTGTAACAGCCCGGATCGATTAAAGGCCTCCATCTGGCACCAGCCTCACAAAGCTGTTGCCATATGTTTGCACAGAGCAGCAATACTAACTGTTTCATACTGTCAGCACCTCCAGACCCGCTTTATAAATTGCATTTTGTCTCACTGCATCTGTGTGGGTGTATCAAAAATATCAAGCAGAACTGTATCTGTGTTCGTCTGCTTGACTGGAAAGCAGGCACTATGCGGAAGTTCTAAAAGGCCTTTGGACACATCGAACAGTCTGAAAGACAGTTAATAAGTTTAAATAATCTGAGAGTGGGAGGGAGAGGGACAGAGAGAGAGGGAGAGACTGACTTTAAATTCTTTCCTTAGTAATTGTTAAATCTTAAATGATTTGAGTTTATTCTGTAATGATAGTTGTTGCTATTTGAAGATCACTTTAAAAGGTGTTAAAATAATAAAAACACATTAACAGGAGAGATGTTTGTACAATTCCTGGTAAAAATCAAAGCCTACTACATAAAACATATATTCAGTAGTCCTGATTTTTTAAAGGTAAAATTTCATAAATTTAAAAATCAGAATAGCGTTGCTTTTGGAAAAAATAACATATCAGTTTCAAATGAAATTTAGGAATGTTAATCTCTTTTGCAGCTGCTATTTTTGTTTTATGGTATTTTTACAGCTGTTTTTAATTTCTTTTAAGAAATACTAAACCTTTAGGAGAATTCCCATGTGAATAACCACAGCACAGATAATTGGTTTCATTGCAATTCAGATTATGAACATCATTTTTCAGTTGTTACTTTCAAACTATACACAAAGCTAAATCTGTAAGCCATTTTCTTTATTCAGCTACTATCAAAATGGGACAAAAATCAGCTTAAAGCACCGAAGAGCCCTACTCTTTATCTGATCACTCCTGCTGTTTCAAAATATTTGCCTTGCTCACAGAACATTAATTTATCCTACATCATCCACACAGATGTAACCTGTAATTTTATTTGGAAAAGCATAAGAGTATAAATTATGACAATTTTCTCTGAAGACTGATTATTTAATAAATTTCAGAATTGTCATTATCATGTGATTCTTTCTGTACCTAACATCTCTCCCTGATTAATTATTACTACCGATGGTATATCTTCATTTGGAAGCATCCTTGTTCTGCAACCACACCTATACCATGCCGTTTTTAATAGAAGCCACCCTTCCTATGCAGGCCGCAGGGGAAAGTAATTAAATTTAATAGATGCCGTCTTTGTTTTATAGCCACCCTCAATTTAAAGCCACAGGGGTAAGTAATTAAATTTAATGGAAGCCATAGCTTCTAAACAAAGATATACAGTATCAGGTATGCAGAGATATAGAAATGAGACTTGCTCTACCCTAGGCATGTGGAGAGAGCAGCTTTACATGAAGCAATGATAAGAAAAATGCAAAAGTTCAAAACATGAGTTTCCCTGTGTGATACAAACATGGGAGAAATGATGGTTGTCTCCCCGTGCTTTCAAAAAGGCAATGAGAGAGTTGGGGCTGGGGGATATTCTTGATAGTCCACAGTTGCCTGGACAAATGCATGCTGCAAGCATTAAGTTTCCTTCTAATATCTGTGGGACTGGTCCAATAGAGAATGCTTTCAGAAGAACATGAAGAATAGTATATATGTTCTTATTTTTTGTAGATCTAACTGTTTGATTCCATTGTCTTTGGTTTGTTAGTTAGCTTGTTTTGTTTTAATCATAGAGACCATAATTCTTCAATTAATTTAAGTTGTCATATTTAGTGACTTGTAAAATCTTGATTGAGATAAGCATTGTAAAGTTAAAGGTGGAGAATTCCAGTTTTACTTTGCTTCTGGGAGTCAGGAGTTGTGGCAGGTTGTCGCACCTTGTATTTTGATGAATAAAAAGGCTGATGAGAAATAAAGAAGTACTTAAGTATTTACTTTGGCTACACAAAACCTTTTGTGGTATTTTTTTAAAAGTAGTTTCTCAATTTTGTCTCTTAATTTTATTTTGAGCTTTAATGCTTATCCTCTATTTTTGCTTTGCTATGAGCATGTTTAATCTATACTTGTCATAAATGGTGCTTTAAAAATGCATAATCCTTGCATAAGGAAAAAGGCCCGTGTAGAAGCTGAGCAGCTGGCAGCGCAATCAGTGATATTCTAAGTTCATTGCCTTGAAAAGATAGTTCATAGTCACGTAAAGAGAGGAGAGGAGAGACGCTGAGATGTGGCAGCCCAGATGGCATGAGACAATCCGGGCTGCCTGAAGGCATATGGTGCACAGAGAATGTACCAAGAGTGTGCTAATAAGGACATTATTTTAAGTTGTGTGTGGATTAAGGACAACATGGATTTCCTTGGAGAAATGATAATATAGCCTTTAGAAACTTTGTTCAGGAGAGTAGATGCACAGGAGGTTCGGGACACATCATTTCGGTGACTAGAAAGCTGTTCATAGTTATACTGCTAGTTGAATTGTTCGTTTTCTGTTTTTAACACACACATAGATGCACAGAGTATAAGTTGGCATTAAAAGTAAGTTTTGTGACTAGCAACTGTTATTTACACTACTCAAAGAGTAGAAATGCTTCTTGATTTTACCATTAAATTATTTAAAATGAACTGAGTGTCTTCTGGTGCTGCTTAGAGACATCTAGCAAACACAGTCTTTTCAGGTAGAAATTTCTGTCTGTACAGTTTACCTACAATGGCAACTCTCTTCATTTAAGAAGCTTGAACTATGAACGAGATGTTTGTCAAAGTTTCTATTGTCTCATTTAAGCACCTAATAGAGTTTACTTCTAAAGTCCACAATATAAAGTTTCAAAATAGTGTGACCCTATCAGACTGTCGTATTGTTATTCCAACTTAACCAGTTAAAAAAGAAACTGTTTCAAATGTACATTCTCTTTTCTTTTATCATTTTTAAAAATCAGACTCAGCAATGAGTCTTCTATTTTTCTATCAATTTCTCTGAAGAGAGATTTCCCCTGTTTGGATTATTGAAACAGAATACATTCACTGGTTTTCTTTATTTTTTTTTTCCTATTCTCCTGCCCTTGAGGAAAAACCAATAACCTGTTTCTATTTTCTAAGGCAAGTATAATAGTATTAGAGAAGGAAAAAAATAAAACTATATGAAGGCTGAGATCACTGTCATTGTTGTCCCCTCCCTTGACTTTGCCCTCTGAAGCTCACACAAGTCACTGACTTTTCATGGGTTAACACATTTGGTAGATAAAAGCACAGACATTTAAACATGCTTAATTTGCATCCCATGACATACCTACTAAACACTACACAGCTAATTAGTTTACTTTTACATTTTCAGAGACTCAGATGCTGCAAGATTTTTATTTTATTTTTATATCTATTCACATACACTTGGAATGTTCACGAAGATTTTGGTGGACTGAAAAGGGTAGGTTTGTAGGTTCTTCCCAACCCATTCTAGTTATGGGAAAAGGTAACTTCTGATGAAACAATTGTCTGTTTATGCCAATTTTTTCAATTATTTCTAAAACTTATTATGTACATGTGAATTTGAGAGTAGTGTGTGATGACCTCCCTTAGACATACTGCCAACTCTGCTGGTCTCATTAAAAATACAAGTCGTACACACAGAACAGGCACTAAAACTGATTTTCTCAACTGGAGATGGTGGGAGAAAGATAAGCTGTAACTCTATAAAAATAATGATCACATCGACACACAAAGCAATAAGGGAAGTTCACATTTCTGAAATGACCCTATCGAAAACAAAATTCAGCTCTAGCATAATCACCACAATCATTTCTATTTAAGAGATGGTTAGCATGTGGCTAAAATACAAAGGCTAGAGCATGGCCAATGGAATTCAGGATAAGAAAATGCATTGTTGTTACTCTCTACATTAGAGGTGGCAAAGACAGGCTTCAGCTTGGGGAGGACTGGCCTGCGGGTACTCCTGCCCCTAGTTAGTCAGATGACCAGAGAAATGTGGGGCATCTATTCTCCCTTCCTTGCTGGTACACCTGTTTGTTTTAACATCTTCTCTCCACTCCTTCATGCTCACTTCCTTTTATCGACTGCTTTTTTCTGAGTGTCTAGGAACTTAAGTGTTGCTTTGTTATTTTTGTGTATTACTTTTAAAGCAATCTTAATTCTGTCATTTGAAAATTTAATACATGCATATAATTCACTCTGATTAGTTCTACCCCAGTGCCTTACCATCCCTGTCATCACCCGTGCCCCAACCCCACACTGTCTGTTACAAGTTCCTTTCCCAGATTTACGGCTTTTGGTTTAGTTTTGTGAGCCATTTAATGTAGCCAGGGCCCATTTGCACAGCAATTGCGATTGGAACTGTTCACTGGTGACTGATGGAGACTGAGGGTTTTCCAAATTGATTATGTCCATAGCAAATAGTTCATCAGTGATGGATATGGTGCATGAGACCCTACTCCACCAGTGCATGAGTATTGATAGGCCTCTAATGCAAACATGGTGCCAGCCTCTCAAACTGCTGTACATTTCTGATTGCAATACCTGTTTCATGCCCAGAAAAAGTTCCTGCAGATCCTTCTTCTTTTCCATCTTATGTTCTTCCTGCCCCCTCTTCTGCAATGTTCTCTAAACCTTGCATGGTATAAATGTCTTGTTTAATGTTGAGCATGCATCTATCACTTATTCTCAGGACTCTGTGCTTCCAGGAGTCTCTATATCACCAACATTTGTTGGAAAAAGAGGCTCCTCTGATTGAGGCTGAGAGCATCATTTGTCTCTGGGTATTCCTTTTTTTTTTTTTTTTTTTATTTATTTATTTATTTATTTATTTATTTACTTACTTACTTACTTACTAGAGTTAACTCTATTTCCTTTTCTACCTATTTGTATGGCCAGGATTTCCAGGTACTATGTTAAATGTAAGTGTCAAGACGATATCCTTGCTCTGTCCTCTAGCTTAGCAGAACTGCCCCTCCCCTAGTTCAATATCACATTATCTCTGGGATTCTCAGACAAATCATTTACTGCACTCAGGTAACAGACTTCTCTAACAATTTTGGTGTACGCTTTTGTTGTGAAGATTGTCATTGAAATTTCTCAAGTGCCTCATCTGTATCTCTTGGGATGATTGAAATTTTTGCTATTGTTCTTTATCCTTCTAATATGGTTTATCATGTTGAATGCTTGATTCTATATGCAAGACATTGTCTCCCGTGGCACTGGGATAAATGTAGATATAGCATCAGAGACATTTAATGTGCCATCGAATTTGATTTGATACCATTTTGTGAAGAAAGTTTACATCTTACTCAAAAGACAAGGAATGTTGTCTTTTCTTGTGTCTTTAGCACATTATTAGAGTGATACTTGCCTCATGAATTAGTTCTGCAATGTGTACTTCTCATTTGAGGAAAAAAATGAGAAGAATTGCTAATCATTCTTTTTCATGTATTTGGCAATAGGCCTTAGTGACACAGTCTAGACTTGAACTTTTCTTTATTGATTTATTTTTCAGTCCCATGTTTGATAAAAATGTCTGTTCAGATTTTCTCTTCTCTCACGACTCAGGCTTGGTATGATATATGTTTCTAGAAATTATCCATTTCATCTAGCAAAATTTGTGAGCATTCAAGCTCTCAAAGTTGCTTCTTTAATATATTTATTTTTATAGTGTCAGTTACCATATATCCCCCACTTTATAAATTATGTAAAAGTATTTTCTATTATATTTAGTCTAGATATGGTTTTGTCACCTTAGATAATTATTCCAAAAACTTGCTGTATTTTTTTAAATTTTCTTCCCTACTCCTTGGCTAAGATCTATTTTATTTTCTTCTGATCTTCTCTTTGTGGTTTCTTCTCATGTTCCAGACCTTGGTTTAGTTCTTTTTCTTTAATTTAATTTAATTTAATTTTTATTTTCTTAGGTATTCAATTAGGCTATTTAGGATCTCTATTTACTCTTTATGAAGACATTTATTCCTACAAACTGTTAGGATCTGCTAGGTACATTCATTTTGTGATGTTTTAGTACCCCTTTCCAAGAGAACCTTCTGGAAATTTCTTCTATTTTTTTTTCTGCCTTCCGTGCAGTTATTTTTTCCTATCATTACATCTTGATTTATTCCATTTTGTTTTATATTTTTCAAGAGATGTCTTGATTCCGTGTCACTTCCTTTTTTGTGTCTTGTGTATACCATGAAGATAGCCAGTATAACAATGAGAAAAATAACCAGCCTTAAACTGACAAGTTAAGTTCAATCTTATACAAAACCATTCCACTTTTGTACTCTACCCTTTTTCTGTGTGCCATTGACCTCACATATTACATAGTTTATGCTATATCCACTAACATATTTATTAATAAAATTATTTATAATTATCTTCTGTTTGGCTTCTATACAATGATTAAGTTGATTTATATACTACCATAATCATAAGATACTCTGTATTAGTGGTTCTTTTGAAAAACAGTTTCAACAAATAAGATAGTCACTTTGGTAAGTTTTGTTTTTTTCAGTAAGTTGAGCACAGCACCTCATTCTCTTTGGCCTGAGTAATTAGCTGAAAATTTTATTGATGTTCTTATAACAGTTCGAAGATAAGCAAACAATATCTGTCACTGGGCTTTTTGCTTGAAAATCTGTGGTGTCTGGTGAAGCATTATCTAATTGTCATATGGTAACTACATTTAAACTCCTTTTATATATGTATGTGTATAATTTTAGGAATCTTCTAGAATATGATGTTTTCAGACATCCTTAGTGTTAATTTTCCCTCCCTATACTCAGTCATCAGCCCTTTCCTCCAGACCCAATCCTATTTAACCCTCTAGTACTTATTATTCCCCTTCCCCTTCACACTGTGTTCTATCCTTTTTTCCTTGGATACCCCCCTCCCTTTTATAGCTCCTTAAAAGTTTTCTCACTTCTTTGGTATTCTGGTTTAAAAACACATATATAGAGATTCAAAGCTCTGTGCACTTAAGAATATGTAGCATTTGTTCTGGGCTACCTTACTCACAATGAAAATTTCCAGCTCCTTCAATTCACATGTAGATTTTATAATTTCATCTTCCTTATAGCTGAATGATATCCCATTGTGTATGTGTACAACATTTCCATTATATTCTCATCAATTGATGGATAGTGAGACTTTAATCCATTTCCTGTCTATTGAGACTAGAGGAGCAATGAACATGGATGAGCAAGTTTCTCTGTAGTGGGATATAGAGTTCCTTGGGTATTTGCTTAGGAGTAGTACATCTGGATAATATAGTAGTTCCATTTCTGGTCTTTTGAGGAAACTCCCCTCTGATTTCCACATTGTCTGAACCAGTTAGCACTCACACAAATGGTCATTTCAACACAACTTTTTACAGAATTGAACAAAATGAAATTTATAGAGAAAAACAAATGATGAGAATAGCCAAACTTACCTGAGCAATAAAACATGTTGAGAGGATCAACTACCCTTATTTCAAGTTATATTGCAAAAGCTATAGAAGTAAAACCAGCATGGCACTGGAATGAAAGCAGACACATTGACCATTGGAATAGAATAGAGGACTCATTGTAAGCCCAAACCCCTACTATTACATTTTTTTCAAAGAAGCCAACAATACTCATTGAAGAAAAGATAGCATCTTCAATAAATGCTTCTGGTCAAGCTGAATAGATACATGTAGAAATGTGGTTCTCAAACTTCCTAATGCCATGACCCTTTATTATAGTTCCTCATGTTATGGTGACCCCAACCATAAGATTATTTTGTTGTTAATTCATAACTGTAACTTTGATACTGTTCTGAATTATAATATAAATATCAGATACGTGACCCTCAAAGAGGTCGTGACCCATGAATTGAGACCCACTGATGTAGAGGAATGAAACATCATCTTCATTATCTCTCATCCTGTAAAGAACACAGATTCAAATGGATCAAGGACCTGAATTTAAGACCAACAGCCTGAATCTGTTTGTGAGAGAGTAGGGAATTTGCTTCACCATATTGATTTAAGGAAGGGCTTTCTCAATAGGATCCTGGTAGCACAGGAATAAAGACACATGATTGACACAAGAGGGATCATGAAACTAAAAAGCTTCTCTTCAGTAAATGACACCACCGTTTGAGTGAAGATTCAACATTCAGAGTGGGGGAAATATTTATTAGTCCTGTATCTGAAAGAGGCTTCATATCTAGAATATAAAAAGAACTCAATAAACTTACCACCAAGAAAACAAGCCACCCAATTAAAAAACGAGAATGGAACTAAACAGTTCTCAGAAGTATATGATTTAATTTGGGAGGACTGTTAATCTACATAATTCAAGTAGTTTGCGTCATCTCATTATAGCATATATGCATTATAATAGGTAAATTAATGTTTGCATACCTAATTTAAATATCACAGTATGGATATGATTTCTGACATTAGAAACTAGCTAAACCATGGGTTATAGCCTGAAACTTCACTGTGAGTATTATTAATTTTTAATTTGACTGCATATTGTTAAGAAAAATTGTGCCTAATGAATTTAAGAGTATTAACTATGAATCATAAGTTTTAAGTTTTTGTATGTACCCACTCATAGGAGAATACTAGTTGTGGAACAAGGATGACTGGGCGGCTACTCACAACACCAGGGAGGCTACCTGGAAAACAGGACCCCAAGAAAGACTCGGGGATCACCCAATGATGGAGAAATGGATGAGATCTACATGAACAGTCTGGACGTGAGTGGGGGTAATGAGGGGCGAGGGAAAGAGAACTTGGGGGAGCGGGAGATCCCAACTGGATCAAGTACAGAGAGGAAACATAAGGAATGTTCATGATAAATGAAGACCACATGAGAATAGGAAGGAGCAAAGTGCTGGAGAGGCCCACAGAAATCCACAAAGATGCTCCCACAATAGACTGCTGGCAATAGTCAAGAAATAGCCCGATCTGACCTCCCCTGGTGATAGGATGGCCAAACACCTTAATTGTCATACTAGAAACCCCATCCAGTGACTGAGGGAACTAGATGCAGATATCCATGGTCAGGCCCCGGGTGGAGCCCCGGGAGTCCAATTGGCGAGAAGGAGGAGGGTTTATGTGAGCTAGAGTTGTTGGGACCAGGGATGGATGGAATACAGGGACAAGTGGCCAAACGAATGGAAACACATGAACTGTGAACCAATGGCTGAGGGGCCCCCAACTGGATCAGGCCCTCTGAATGGGTGAGACAGTTGATTGGCTTGATCAGTTTAGGAGGCATCCAGGCAGCTGGACCGGGTCCTGTGCTCAGTGCATGATTTGGCTGTTTGAAACCTGGGGCTTAGTAGAGACCCTTGGCTCAGCCTGGGAGGAGGGGACTAGACCTGCCTGGGCTGAGTCCACCAGGTTGATCTCAATCCTCGGGGGAGTCTTTGCCCTGGAGGAGATGGAAATGGGGGGTGGGCCGGGGAGAGGGGGGCGGGGTGGCAGGAGGGATAACGGGGGGATCTGTGGCTGATATGTAAAGTTGAATTATATTGTAAAATAAAATAAAATAAATTCAAAAAAAAAGAAATTTAGCTTCAGAATTTAAACTAAATTTTGTAATTTCAAGTAGAGTTTGAGCTGTAATTCTGTCTGAATAAAAAAAAATTAAGGGATATTATACATGTAAATATGTTAGGAAAAAAAAATATATATATATATATTTCCCAATATGTGAAGCATTACTCGTAATACCATGGAGGCCTTATATCAATAAAATAATTAGAGAAAAAATATTTCTAAGTCAAATATAAATTTAAAATACTGTGGAGAAAAGTTAGAAAAAACTGATGAGTGAAAACCAAGGGGCAATTCTAGCTTCTCTAGTTCCATCACATACTCAGAAGATTTGTGTTGTCTGGACTACAATTGCTTAGAAAGACAATAGGAAGTGATCCCTTCCTACGGCTTTCTTACCCAGGAAATCTCTACAGGGAGACATATTCACCCGGAACTGTCTTATGAAAGAAGCATAGCTTCATAATTTTTCCTTTATTGATTTATTATGACAAAGACTCAGGAAAAGTGTTAAATAGTTCTAAAAATATACATACAACTAACATTATACAAACTGAGCAGGTTGCATTTATGTATTTAGGAATAAGTATGTATATTCACACACATGCATATTATATATGTATATATATATATGTGTTAACAACTAATTGAGTTAGGCTATCTCTTAACTAAGAGAGAGAGGAGTGACACACAGGAGTGTTTAGAGGATGGAAAAGGAAGGGGGAATTATGTAATTATAGTATAATTTCAAAAATTAAATGAAATAATAAAAAATAAATGTACTAAAATATATGCTGTATATGTGTGGATTCAGTGTCTCTGGAACTCATTTTACCAATTAAATAGGGCCTTTACAGAAATAAGAAATTTTAATATCTACTGGTATAGAATGAGAACATTAACTATTTTAATCATTAGAAGAGCATTTTGATTACAAGCAATTATAATAGAAATGTAGTACAAAAATGTGGTACAATTCATCTTTGCTCTGGTAAAGGAAGAAAAAATAATGGTAAAAGTTTGGCAAGTAATTCTCATTACGAAAAAGAGATATCAATGCTGTTTTCAGATGAAAACTGAGATCATTATCTGATGTCATTTTATATATTGAAAAAAAATGCCTAGTTATGGTTAGACAAAATAACATAGGACTGTTTGCCTGAATTATCTACCAACTCACATGATCCTGTTTCCAAGGGTGGCTTAGATTTCCACTTTAATTTTCAGTGTTGGAGATATCTTAGGTCCTACAGACAGTTCTAGGAGAGAAGCTACAGTTAGAACTAAGGACACAGAATGGAAGGAACTCAACAGCCAATGGGAGGCTTTGCTTGGCGGGAAGGTTTACACATTTAGATAAAAAGTTCCCATGATCACTCAATCAAATGTGCAGACGGTGGTAAAACAAAAGGTGAAATGGGGGCACCTTTCTGATTTTTTTCTTTTGTTTGCCAACAAGAACATGTTTGGAAAATAATTGGGGAACACCATTAAGTTTTGAATTAAATTGTGAAACATTTTTGGAAAATATTTTGTAATTTCATTAGAGATACAAATTCAACTTTGTTTTCTGGTATATTACCATGTTATGAGGTCCTTATAGCATTTAAAATGGTGATACCAATAACTCAAAGATGAATCACGGCACAATTTCATAGGATGCCTTGACATTCCCTTCTTCCCAATTCAGTAGCAGTTTTTATTTCACTTGTTTTCTGGGGTTTCTCTTACTAGTACCATCGCTGAATGTACAATGACAATTCAGGATTGGCTCTCTGGGAATCCAACATGGTCAGTTTTACTAAGTGATACACACACATACATGCATACACTCACACACATGTGTTATTGACTTTATTTGTTTCCGTTTATAAATAAATTTGAAAAATATTTATTTTAAGTCTTAAGGCTTTCTGCATTCAATTCTTTAATTCCTGTCCCTCATTTTCTCCAAGATCCTCCCCCATTTCTCCCCACATCCA